>JAAAKG020032819.1:5485-19497 GCA_010014905.2 Druon quercuslanigerum
TTAATTCAGATTCATCCAATCCGAGTAGTCCAAATTTAACCCGGAGAAATGCACTTATTACTCTCAGAATTCACATGCAATCCAAGATAATCCATTCATAATACAGTTCAATCCAGATTTAATCCATAGCAATCCATTTGTAATTTAGATAATTCGGAGTAATTCAGTTTATCTCAGCAATACAGTTCTAACCCGGAGGAATCCCCTGTTTACATTCAGTAATCCAGAGTAATTATCTGATAATTCAGATTAATCCACATTTAATTCAAGGTAATCCACTTGTAACCCCTTTAATTCGGAATAATTCAGTTAACCCAGGCAATCCAATCCTTACGTAGAAAAATGCACTTGTAATCCTTAGTAATCCAGCTTTAGGCATTATTAAATCCAGTTTCATCTACATTAAATCCACAATAATCAGACTGTAATACTGCTACGCCGGAGTAATTCATTTAGTTCGAGTAGCCCAGTTATAAACCGAAAAAAAATCCACTTTTTACACTCAGTAATTCAGCATAATCCTCTAATAATTAAGATTAACCCACATGTACTCCAAGGTAATCTCTTTAATTTGGAATAATTCACTTAATCCAGGTAATCCAATGCTCACACAGAAAAATTCGCTTGTAACCATCAGTAATTGACCTTTAATCCTTTAATAACCCGCCAAAATCCACTTGTTACCCTAAGAAATCCAAATTTAATGCAAGATAGTCCACTTATAATAAAGTTTAATCCATATTTAATCGATTAGTAATATACTTGTAATTGAGATAATCCGCAGTAATTTAGTTTATCCAAGTAATCCAGTTTTAACACGATAAAATCCACTTATTACACACTGTAATCCAACCTAATCTACTTGTAATTCAGATTAATCCACATTTGATCCAAGGTAATTTACCAGCAATCCCATTAATTCGGAATAATTCATTAATCCAGGTAATCCAATCCTCACGCAGAAAAATTCATTTGTAACCCTCAGCAATGCAGCTTTATCCACATGGAATCCAGAATAATTTGATTGCAATCAAGCTACTTTGGAGAAACTCAGATGACCCGAGTAGTCCAGTTCTAACTCGGAAAAATCCACTTGCTACCCTCAGAAATCCACATGTAAAGTTGTAAACCAAAATACTCCGCTAATAATATAGATTAATCCACATTTAATTCGTCGTAATCCACTTGTAATTGAGATAATACGCAGTAATTCAGTTCACCAAATAATCCAGTGCTACCATTTAGAAATCCACTTGTTACACAATAATCCACCTTAATCCACTTGTAATTCAGATTAATCCACATTTGATCCAAGGTAATCTACTTTCAATCCACCTAATTTGTTATAATTTAGCTAATGCAAGTAATTTAGTCTTAACGCGGAGAAACCTGCACTTAACCATGTATAATACAATGTAATCCACTTATAATACCGTTCATTCGGCGTAATTATTCATGTTATTATTCATAATCAAGTTATAACCCGGAGAAATTTACTTGTTACTCTCAGAAATCCACGTGTATTCTGAATTAATCCACTTGTATTCCAGCTAACTGGGAGTAATTCGGTTAATCCAAGCGATCCGAGTAATCAAGTTTTTACCCGGAGAAATCCACTTGTCCCGCTCAGTAATCTAGAGTAAATCACTGGTAATACAAATCGTCCGAAGTAATTTGGATAACCCAAGTAATCCACTTGTAATCCAGTTTAATTTACCTGTATTCCATGATAATAAATTTTTAATCCAGCTAATTCAGAGTAACTCTGTTAATTCAAATAATCCAGTTCTAACCCGAAAAATACACTTGTAATCTAGAGTAATACACTTCTAATACTATAGTAGTCCAGTATAATCCAGCGAAATCTACTTTTAATCCACGTAATTTGGTATAATTTAGTTAATCGAAGTAATTTAGTTTTAACCCCGAGAAATCTACCCTTAACCCTTAGTAATCCAATGTTTTTCCCATTAATTCAGAGTAATTCATTGAGTATGCATAATCCAGTTTTAACCCCGAGAAATCTACTTTTAACCGACAGTAATCGAGAGTAATTCAGTTGTAATTCGAGTAACCCGGTGTAATCAATTTGTAATCTAGCTAATTTGGAGCAATCCAGTTAAAAAAGTAATCCAGTTCTAGCTCGAATAAATCCCATTGTAATCCTAAGTAACCCAGATTAATTAAATTAATTCTAATCCCGACAAATTCACTTGTAACCCTTAATAATCTAAAGTTATCCGTTTGTAATCTAGACTAATCCCAAGGTTATCCACGGTAATCCACTTTCTATCCATTTAATTCAAAGAATTTCAGTAGATCCAAGTAATCCACTTCTAACCTGGAGAAATCCTCTTTAATTCTAAGTAATCCAATAAAATCTACTTGTAATCTAGCGATTTCGTAGTAATTGAGTTACTTCAATTAATCTAGTTCAAACCTGGAGAAATCGACTTGTAACCCTCATTGATCCAGGGTAATCAATTTTCAATGCGAGTAATACAGTGTAATCTGCGTAATCACTTATAATCCAGCTAATTATAAGTAATTCAGTTAATCCGAAAAATTCAATTTTAACCCAGGAGAGTACTCCACTTCTAATCCAAATAATCTCGTTTTAACCTGGAGAAATCCACTTGTAACACTCAGTAATCCAGAGTAATAAAATTGTAATCCGAAAATCTAGTATGATTCGGCGTAATCTACTTTCAATCAAGCTAATTCGGTGTAATTTCATTAGTATAAGTAATTCAGTTCTAAAGCCAATAATCCTACTTGTAATCCTCAGTAATCGAACGCAATCGATTTGTATTACAAAGCGTTGTAATCCAAAAATCTGAAATCACATTTGAAGCATTTATAATGGCCGATCCGATATTATTGCGCGAAAGATAAAAAAATATCGGCCCCCCCCCCCCCCTCCCCCTCCTTTGACTGACACCCTTCACTGATTTCATCGGTGCTCTTACCATGGAGATTTTTGGGTCGCTGTTTACGCATTTGAAGTAAATTTATTTTAAAATAAAAAATAGCCAATACAATATCGCAGGCTATAAACGTGGAAAGTTTATAAACGTTTATAAAATTCAGTTTCCCAACGATTTTGGGTCATTAATTATGAATCTGAAGCCAGATTTTCAAAATTCAAAATGACCAAACCAATATTGTCTGCTTAAAAGATAAATGAGTTTTCAAACTTTTATAAAAAAGAGTAATGCTAATGAAAGTTCGTATCTAAAGGTTTTTTGGGTCGCTGAGTATGAATCTAAAGTCGTATTTTCAAAATTCAAAATAGCGGATCCAATATTGTGAATGAAAATATTGACACTCTTCTATACATTTTCATAAGCTTCAGTATCATGAAGTTTATCAGGTTGCTAATTGTGAATCTAATTCCAAATTTTCCAAATTCACAATGCGAGAAACATTGCAATTAAATATTGATAATTTAGAAACAGTAGAAGAAAATTTGAAATTAACTAATTCTGAAATATTAGAAAAAATTGACGAAGCAGTAGATACGATTGATCCTTTTGAAGGTTTAACTTCTGAATACAAACGTTTCAAACATTTGAAGGTTATTTTTCATTTAAACCACCTGGTGATTATATAATCGAACAAATTGATGAGGCGAAAAAAGTCAACGGTAAAGTCACAATTCAACATCAAAATGTTGTTGGCAAGGATTGAGAGACACTTTTAAGTCAGTTTTTGGAATTTCTGGCGTTTTTGATGCTACAAAGAATTACGTCAATGAATTAATTCTTAGTAATTTCGATACAATAAGCAATCTTATGCAAGATGACTACTGAAAAAAAAGAATTCAATTTCATGATAATAAAATCGTATTTCCGTATTTCATGCAAAATGATGATTTTGAAACAGGAAATATCTTAGGATCCCATGCTGGTGTAAATAAATTTTCTGCAACATAAGCTGCTTTTGCTTGTTTACCGCCTGATCTACGTTCTCCTTTAAATCATGGATATCTAACGCACTAATATAAGTCTTAGTACAGAACAAATTTTGAAAATGAAGCCTTGTTTAAAATTATAATTGAAGAAATTAATTATTTGAAAGAATCTGGAATTAAAATAAGACTCGAAACAGATGTTGAACTTACATCATACTTTGAGTGCGTTTTGATTCTCGGAGATAATTTAGGACTAAATGTCATATTAGGTTTGACTGAGTGTTTCAATGCAAATTTTTATTGTCGATTTTATAAATTACCGAAACAGATGATGAAAAAACTGCTGAGGGAAGACGAAGCGTTTCTTCAAACAGAGAAAAATTATGAAGAAGGCGTTAAAAAACAAAACATTTCAGATACAGGAATAAAGGAACCATGTATATGGAATAAAATTATAGACTTTCATCTTGTTTGTAATGTTTCCGCTCATCCTATGCATGACATTCGCGAAGGTGCTGCAGTATATGTAGTAACTAATGTACGGAAGAACCTTTTGTTTGAACTGATAGCTTTTCATTTAGAAACATTGAATCTCCGTATTCTCAAGTTCAATTATGGACTTGTTTTTTACGATATTGTTGTTCATGAAGATAATAACTGAATTGCTAGGAAACCTTGCTGAAGATTTTCTCGATTCATATAGCTGAACATTTGAAACCCACCTAAAGCCGAAATCTCATTTTTTGATCCATTACATTTGCCTTCTGTCGTTATTTGGACCACTTATCGGTTATAAATGCATGAAATATGAAGCAACACACAAGAAATTAAAATCCTTTGCACAGACTTCTTGCAACAAAGTTAATTTAGCACACACAATTGCTTTGAAAAATCAATTGCATTTCTGTCAAACACTACATAGTTCTTCTGATGGTACAGACAATGTGGACTGTGGGCCTAAACACAAATGAAATCTTAAGAATTATACGAGCCTATTGGATGCTGCAAATCCAACTTTTGGAAAATTGCTGTTTATTTTTCTGCTATAAAATTTTATTAATTTTGCAGTTTCGCCAATAGAGTGTGTCACATTTAAGAAGCATTTTTATGCGTACGAAGTAAATGTTCTAGCTGATAAATCTGCACTAAGTTCATGTAACTTACGAGTCTTTAGAGAATAAGTCTTTATGTATATTGTTCCATATTGTAGCATATGTTTTTATGAAAAAATAAAAAAAAATTAAAATAGGAGAATTCTTGTATTTTTAATTTAAAACCTATTTCTTTCTAGTATGTAGACTGTATTATTACAGTCGTAGCATTAAATCACAGCATAATTTTAAAATGCACAGTAGAATGTTACTATAATATACAAATAGTAGAAATAAAGCAAACGCTCTAAATTTTTTGAATTTGCTGAAATAATTTTGGAAAAAGAAAATAGATTTTATAAATTAAAAAGCACTAGCAACATATTAGAGATATCGTAAATACAGCAATTTTAACGATTCTAACATTCGTTATGTAAAATTAGCACTTTCCTCAAAAGTCGTATAATGTACTAACCAATAAATAGAATACACTCTTCAGAAAGGTTGAAATAATAACTATTTAAAAAAATATATAAATGAAGGTAGTAAAATTATACCTATTTTGTCGTAAGATTTTTCTATTTTTTCAGATTTTTGCAGTTCTTGTTAGATATTTTCAGAAACCGTTGAAGCTTTTGTAAAGGACGTGTTGTTTAATATCTGCATCGAAAACCGCATAAAAATAATTTAAAAAAAAAATTAAGTTGTCCAATTTAACCAGGACATAGGTCATTTTTGTTGGTTAGTGTAATTAAAGTCTAAAAATTTTTTAAGTTTTGAGCTTTAAGTTTTTTTCTACAAATGCTTGAAGTGATTTTTTAACTGATACTTAAATATAGATTTGACCAACATCGATTACTTACACATAATCTGGTTTGGATTGTTTCCAAAAAATTTGCATTTCAATTTTTTTAAATTCGATATGAAAGTGGCTGTGAAAGCTCTGCGTCATCAAACTCGAGAACAAACATCGTTTATTACAAACGCAAGAATTTTCTATAACACTCTTGTTCTATAAAAAAACCAGGAAATCGCTTTTAAAAAATGATAGAGCCGATGAAATTCGCGAAAAGTCTATAAATATTTAGTATACATTTTTCTATTTTTAACAGAGAAAGACGATTCTAAAAACGAATATACTTACGTAAATTGTACGTATTTATTTCCTATGGGTAAATTTAGATGTGCTCATTTTATGAGTATCTTCTTTCCTTACGGGTATCAACTAAATTTGTTTTCTCATAGAGGGAGGTTTTTTTTCTTTAAAAAATTGATACTTTCAATTTGTTTGCGCTTATGTTTCTGCTTTCTTAAAACAAACAATGCAATATTTTTTAACATTCTAAGTCGTTATTAATTTGCCAAGAATGTTCATCGAAAGTTCGTCAATCTAGGCCAAGCGACGCGTCCCAAAGGCGCGAAAAATTACATAAAATATAACACTCTTATATTCCCAATTTTTAAAAAAATCCTTTCAAAAACAAAGTAAATAATTTTGTTAAGAAATTTATAAACTATATTGGTATGTTTTGGTGGGTTCTGAAAGGTTCTTCAATAATTGGACAACCGATGTGACTCGAAGACGCGAACAAATATATAATATACATTACTATTGTATTCCCGATATTGCATATTAAACATTTTTTTTGAAAAGTTATGAACAATACAATAAATAAAAGGTTCAAAAATAATTTGATCAATGCGTCTCGAAGACGCAAACAAATGCACTAGATATCATATTGATATATTTTGAATATCAAAAATGTTTTTGTCATAAAAACATGGTAAAATTTTTTTTCCTACAATTTGTCCAAATTTTAGTTTTCGAGATATGATGAGCAGAATAAAGTTACACACACATATAAAGAAGAAATATGTTAGAATATTCTTAACTAAGATTATCAATATTTTAATAAATTAAGAATTTCCTTTGAATCATGCCAATATTTTCCTTGAAATTTGTAAATAACGCACGGTATTTCCTGAATTCGCAGAATAATTAAAGTCATACAACATGTCACAAGTGCAATGGTCAAAAGACTGTCAGGCTGCCAAAATTCCGTCATTCTATGATGTATCATATAAACATATCAAGCAAACGATTTTAAGAAAATGCTCCGAGTTATGGGACCAAGGACAATTCGTCTAAATTTAGTATAAGGTAATATTGAAAAATAATTGCACCGACATCCTTGTTTCAAATTTTTTTAGAATGCCAATATATTTTAAGGAAAAAATTGTTTGTCGAGCAAAAAGAAAGTTGTGGTTTCATACGAAAAAAGTACCAAAAATTTTTAATTGGATCATGTTTTCTGCTCAATTTTTGCATTAAAATTTTTTTTTTAAATAAAGAAGATGTCATAGGCCAATTATATAATAGTGAATTGTGTTATAAGTAAAGCTTATTTACAGAAAAAATCTAGGCTTACCTACAGGGTGTCTACTAAGCGCAACAACCGAGAAAATCAAGAAATAGCGGGCAATTTATATAAAACCGGGAATTAACCGGAAATACAAATTTGAACCAGGAATCACATTTAAAATGTTGCAAAATGTTAATTTTGAGGGATTTCCAGTGAATAAGAATATTTTCTTAAGATTTCTGGAAACTTTTAAATCATATTTATAATGATATAAATTTGAAGGTAAGGTTTCTAATCATGCAGAATTAGGCTACCGGGTGGAATAAGGGCACATACATTTTTTCGGCGCGAGCGCAACTGACCCCCGACAGGACAATAAGAAGAATTCTGAAAATATTTTTTTACTGGTATTAAGCAAATTTCTTGAAATAACTGAATTTGCAAAAATTAAAACGTTCTAAACAAATTTTGAAAACTACGACAACTCATTCCGCTTAAGCGAGTTTTTTTCGAAATTCCTGGAAAAACTATCAAAGATTTTTATTTTATTTTAAAGAATAAATTTTTAAAGAAAATGTCAACATTTCAAAACACTTCTAAACAAATCTGCAAGGTTCTCGTGCAGAAATTTTGGCGTGGCCCTGGTCGGGGCCAGATCTTGCAGAATCTGGCCCTGATCGGGCATTCTAGTCAGGGACAGACTCGAAATGAAACCCCTAATCCGATCACGGCCAGACTAGGGTATCCATAAGGAAGACCCGATCTGGCATTACCTGCAAGTTTAATTAAGCTAATTTACTTTAGCTGAGTCACTGAACTAAAAATTAGTTGAATATTCACTAATTGAGACAGGCAGCAATTTTAAATTTAATGAATTCTAACATTAAACTAACTTTGATTTACAAAGGGTAACCTGATGTGGCCCCGACCAGGACAACAGCAGTAACCATGATTAGGGCCGCATTGAGAAAACCCAATCGGGGCCACGTCGGGAATCGGGATCAAATTGGGCAATTCCTCCCCGAGTTTGAACGAAATTCTTTTACTTTTAAGATTTCCTAACATTTTTTTTTTTGTTCGAAAAATAATTTTTTTAACTGAAACTGTTAATATTTCATTTTTTTACAGATGAATCTTTCTTAGTTTAAAATTCATTATTTTGAAAGCTTTTTAATGTAGTGGTTGAAAGTTCATATTGAAAAGTGTAGTTGATGTTATGAGATTTTAAGGGGTTGTTACCGATTTTAAAGGATCATAAAATATTTTTAAGATTTAAAGGATTTTTAAAGTTTTCAGAGTGTTTTTAGTTATTGCAAGAGATTTCAAAATGAGACATTGGATTTCAAAAGATTTTAAAGTATTTTGTGCGATAACGAAATATTTTCACGAATTTTGTAGTTTATTACAGGATTTAAGTGAGAATTCAATATAAATAGAGTTAAATGATTTTAAGCGATTTCAAGGAATTTCAGTAGTTTTTAAAATATTTTAGTGGATTTTAATATATTGAATTTAAGCAAATTTCTTGAAATAATTGAATTTCCAAAATATAAAACGTTCTAAAAAAATTTGGAAAACTACGACAACTCATTCCGCGTAAGCGAATTTTTTTCAAAACTCCTGGAGAAACTATCAAAGATTTTTTTTTATTTTAAAGAATAATGTTTTAAAGAAAACTACAACATTTCAAAACACTTCTAAACAAATCTGCAAGGTTCCCGTGTAGTAGTTTTTAAAATATTTTAGTGGATTTTAATATATTGTAAAGGCTTTCAAGAGATTCAAAAAGATCCCCGACCATTCAAGTAGTTTTAGTGAATTTTAAAGAGATTTCAAAGATTTCACGGGATTTCGTAAGATGTCAAAATATTTTTCGAAGGTTCAAGGAGTTTAATCGATATTCAGAAATTTTAAGGGATTTCGACGGATTTCAAACGATTATAAGAGATTTTGAAGATTTCAAATATTTTCATATTTTTCAAGAGTTTGAAAGAATTTTAAAAGATCTGAAAACGAGTCAATCGATTTCAAAGATTTTTAAGGGGTTTTAACGAATCCCGTGCAGAAATTTCGATCTGACCCCGATCAGGGCCAGACCAGGCCAAATAGGGATTCTAGATCGGGGCCACATCGGGGATGAAAGACACGCCCAGACCGGGGCCCGGTCGGGACTCCCGATCTATTCTATGTTGCTTACAGCCTCCGTGATTTCATATTTAGCACAAATAACAGCTGAAAAAAATTTAAATACAAGGGCACTAGTATTTTAAGTTAAAATTAAAACATTACGGGTACGTAAAGAACCGGTGTTATAAAAAAATGTTTAATTATACTTTTAATAAACCTAAGATTATTTTAGATTGTCCTAGAATTTACGATTTATTAACGTTTTTCTATGTGCAAATTTAATTTTCTGTCAATTTTTTTACGCTCTTTAAAAACTCGAAAACAAGATATTAAATTTTTTGAATAATATCTTTCTGGTTATTTACATATTATTTACAGAATATGCATTTAGTTAATTTTTATTTTTATTAGGATTCATCAAGTTCGATCTAATGGACATTTTTATAAGTTGAAATACTATTATTTATAAAAAACAAGAAAAATAATATTTTGAAACGTTTTAAATTGCGCGCGAATAGCAACTAATTACATGTCGAGGTTTCAGTAGGAAATCGGTCTGGCCCGGTCTGGCCCAAGAATCGGCCACAGAGTTATACCGATCGGGGCCTGATCGGAAATCCCGATCGGGGCCTTATCGGCATCGCGTTTGAAATCGGGCGATTTCTGCACGGGATTTTGAGAGATATGAAAGGATTTAATTTATTTTAAGGGATTGAAATGGATTTTATATTATTTTAGAGGATTCTAATATATTGTAAGAGATTTCAAGATTTTCAAAAATATGTTCACGGATTTTAATGATTTCAATTAATTTTAAAGGGGTTTAAAACATTTCAAGAGATCTCATAAGATTTCAAAATATTTAAAGGAATTTCAAGGATTTTAACCAACTTTCAGATATTTTAGCAATTTCCATGGGATTTTGAAGATTTCAAGTAAAGTCAGGAATTTTCAATGGCTTTAAGGTATTTTTAGGAAGCGCAATCGTTTTAAAGTTATTTCAAGATATCATGTACAGTAGAGCGCATCGAAAAAAAAGTTGTTTGCGCGAAGTTGTAATAGCATTGAAAACTTTCTTTTGGGAGAAAAAAACACTCCCCTAAAGTTATAAAAAAAAACTTCTTCTGTCTCCGCATCATGAATATAGCTAAAAATCTCAAAAAATGTAGCGCTTCTTAAAATTTGAACAGCACCAATTTTTTCTTAATATTTAAATTATCAATAAAAATATATAGACAAAAAAGATAATAATTAATTCATTTTTGATTATTAATTAATGAAAATTACAAAATTAAAATTACAAATTAATTAGGATAAGAAATGTAGGCGATGTATAATTTTTAAATATTTGTTTGTAACTCAAAGTCAAAAAAAAATTATTTTAATGTCAACATTACTTATATATTATTGTTGCAACATATTGCAAATACATTCCCATTAATGTATATTACACATTATATGGTAATTTATCGTGACTAAGAAAATATTGAAAAGCTAAAACATTCTCGAGAAAGTCTCACGTAATTAATAGACGGTCTCTTAATGAAGTAGATATGATCTGTGTAGATATGAAATATGTGTATAAATATTTTTATATATAGTTATAAACATTCAGATCAGAGGCTTTGAGTGACTCACTTTCGAGGTCGAGTGCCTGGACTGGCTCGTGTCTTTCATTTTATTATTACTATTTTCTTATTCTCACACCAAGCCAGTAGATTACGAATTGCTCGACCTCTTGCCAAGTCTCTCTTTATGCAACCTATTTCCGCCCAAGGGATGGAACATTGCATATTATTTGCAACTTCATCTCGTCAAGTCCCGCTTATTTCCATTTTCCCGTTGGCGCAAATCCAGGGAGAAATTTGTCTTCTCATCAAAGAATAATAATTAAAATGTCCTAATTCGTACCCTTGGAAGTTAAAATATCTTTTCTTTTAATGTTATTATAAAGCAGCTCTCACTGAAGATTTTTATTTTCCATATGTCTCGATAATTTTTAGGAAATCGCAATTGAATCTTTTTGTACCTAACGCTCGAATCCCCCGGAAACTGACAATTTTGATACATTAAGCCGAAAAGTTGAACCACAAATAATAATTTTGGACACTAATTGTTAAAATTTTTATTTCAAAAATGTGAGGTTGTCCACTCGCCTGGAAAACCTAGGGAGATAAATTTTTGGAAAATTTTTATATATCTGGAACATATTTACGGACTGATTGATCATGTTTTTGTATTATTAATTTAATTAATAATACGATAATAATTAATACATTTAGGAAAATACTGTAATCATATATTTCATAACTTTCTAAATTAATACATTGATTAAATTGCTGAAATCGTGTACAAATAAAGAATGAATATTCAATTGAATTATTTATAATAAACTCGCGAAATTGTCTTCATATTCCAATTTTTTACTTCAAATTTAACCCTTTAGGATTTCACTGCACACGAGATTTCAAAATATTTCAAGAAATTTAAAAATATTTGAAAGATTTTTAGTGATTTAAAAAGATTTCAACAGGGTTTCAACGGATTTAGGTGAAAGGATAGCAGAGTAATTCAAAGCATTACTAAACTTTCACAAAGTTTAACGAAATTTCTAATATTTCCCAATACTTTCAAAAATTTTACCATAGATTTAATGGGACCTCAAGGGTAATCGATTATTATTTTTTTTTAATATTTTCGATTTAGAAGATTTAAAGGGATTTCGAAATATTTCAAAAGATTTCAAAGGATTTTTATTAATTTTAACAGATTTAAATATAGGTTTCAATGACTTGACGGATTTCCGTGGGATTTTAAGAGATATAAAAAGATTTCAAAGTATATTCATAGATTGTAGATGGTTTGGTAAGATTTATAAAGATTGAACAGAATTTCAAAGAATTTTTGAATATTACAAAGAATTTTAAGGAATTTTGAAAAATTTTAATGGCTATTAAATTATTTAAAAATATTCTAAGCGATTTCAAGATATTCTGAAAAATTTTCACGGATTTAAAAGATTTCAAATATTTCGAAGGATCTTGAAATAACTTCAAATATTTCGCAGAGTTTTTAGGATTTTAACTGATTTTTAGATATCGTTAAGGGTTTTCACTGATATTGAAGGATTATAAATTATAATGAATTGTAATGGGATTTTAAATATTTTAAAAGATTTTAAGGATTTATAAAGATTAAATGGAATCCTAAAGAATTTTAAGGGATCTCTACAGCTTTTAAAGAATTTCCACAGTTTTTAAAGGAGGCCAAGGTACACTGAAAATCCCATTACGGTTTCAGTTCTAAATCATTTTTGTTGAATTTTGACGCATGATGCAACCTGATGCAACGAATGCGCTAAGAGTGCGGACTTCATGTTGCTCTTCACGATTGAATGAGGACAGCTTCTCTTGCGGGCCCGCAGTCACCGAGTGAACTAATTCCGAAAACAGAAATTCTGGGATCGACTTAAATGGGAGTTACTTAAATGGGATTCTTAATGTATTTTTCAGATGAAAAGACTTCAAAGGATTGCGAAATAACGCATTTTCTTTGGCAAGTTTTCTAGATATTTCTATGTTTTAACATTTTGTTTTTTGCTACACTTAAAAAAGCTGTTGATAACTTATGCACTTTTTACCGATAAAAATACTTTAAAAAAATTTAAATAGATAAAATTTGGAAAATATATAAACAACAAAATTGAAAAATGTTCATGTTTGAAAAAAAAAAGATTTTTATCAGTATCAACAATTTTGATAAGAAGTCAGCCTTCTGGGTGAAAAGTTCAACTATTTAGTTGAAAAATAACTTTTATGTTAAAAATATATACATTCGGGTTGAAAATTCAACTGTTTTGTAGAGTACTTTTCTTTTACCAAAAATACAAAAATTTGGTTGACATTTTTTCATGGGTGAAAATCTTTCTAAATTGAAAAATCCAATAATTTGTTTAAAATTTTTCTTTTTGGCTTCAAAATTCAACAATTTGGTTTACACTTTTATTATTTCCTAAGCGGGAATTCTTTTTGATTGGAAAATTAACTACATTCTTAAAAATTTCTCTTTTCAACTTAAAAATTAAAGAATTTTGATTATATTTTTTTCTTGTCTGTAAATTTGGTCTATATTAAAAATTCACTATTTTGTTTAACCCTTTAACGACCCCAAAACAAAGGCTTAGAATTCCGCAAAATTAATGCTGGCAGTAGATCAAAGTATAATGTTACGAATCTTGTAAGGTCGCTTTGAGCTATTGTATATTCAATATAAAATGAGAAATGTATAAAAACATTGATCAGAAAAGACCATACATTGTTCCTGAATTTTGACAGAATTTTGATTGAACGTGATCCAAAGCTTGGTCCTAAAAAGGTTAAAATTGATCTTTTTGGCTGCAAAATTCAAATACTTGGTTAAAACTTTTTTTTTTTTTTTTTTTGGTTGATTTCAAACCAATGCATTTAGATTATTTTATTTTCAATACTATTGAAAATTAATAATCAAAAACAGAATACA
>JAAAKG020032830.1:0-19496 GCA_010014905.2 Druon quercuslanigerum
CTTGTAAATATTTTTTGGCATCTCTTGTGTCGCTTTTCCAAGAATTTACTGCTTAAATTTTTAATCTTATTTTTTACAATCAGAAGAAAATCTACTCTCCTACTTAAAAATGATTAATAACAAATGGATAGATTTTTTAGAGGTGAAGAACTTTAGTCTGTTAATTTTAGTTTGTACCTTTTGTCGCTTTCCGAAAAATGAAATTTTTAAATCTAGAATGTTATTTTTTACGATTGAAACAAAATCTACGGGTCCTATCAACAATTATTCATATCAAATTTGAATGAGTTTTCGCTATTTTTTTAAAAAGGAATGTTTGTCTATTTATTTTTTTAATAGCTCGTGTCGTTTTTCCAAAACTTAAATCTTTTATTTTTAATGTTGTTTTACGATAAAAAAACTGTTTGAATTTTTAACTATTCGACAAAATTTAAAAAGTTGTCATGATAATATTGTCAGACTGTCAAAAATCAAATTAACGTATTTCTTCTATTGACATATGACATATCAAATATGTAAACCTGGTTTCTTTTTTTCTTTATTATTCACATACTAGTTTGCAATAAAGTGCATGAAGGGGGACCTACACCTTTAATTGGGATTTGAACTACTAAAAATACGGTAAAGTTCTATAGGAAAAATTTTAAAGGTCAGAAATCGAACCGCGGAATTCTAACATGAAAACCGAGCTCCGTTAATGTTTTATGTATTATTATAAAAGTATCATTTATAGACACCATTCCTTATTAATTTTTAGCTGCATAAAACAATATCAACGTGGTTTATTCACAGGAAAATAAAAAGGTAATTTTTTTGCAGACAATTTGCTTGTAAACTCATAATTCATAATTAAACTTATTATTATTTATAAATTATTATTCATAATAAACTAATAAACATAATTTAATGTGCACAGTTTCAGTGTGTGGTCTAATCAGATAACGAAATTTACAGTTCAAAAGAATTAATGTGCAGAGTTAATATGTGTAGACTTTAATGTGTAGAGTTTATTGTGTAGACTTTTCGACTTAATATTTAACGTGTAGACTTAATGTGTAGATTCTCATGTGGTGTATTAAATGTGTAGAGTTGACCACCATCATTTAAACTCTACACGCAATGTGTAGAGTTGCACAATGTGTACATTCGGTATGTAAAGTATCGATACCCAGTTAAAATTTTCAGTGTTAAAAATTTAATTATTAATGAACAAAAGCCTTAGAAATAACATTATTACAAGTTTAGAAAATTTGAAGAGCAGAAAAGTGAGGAATTAAATAAAATAAGAGTTTAAAACACGATAATTCAAGCGCGTACTTTAAATAGCAGCTTTATATTTTTTTATTAAATTTTATTAAATTTATTATATTGAGATCCTTATCGTATTAAGTACACTTACCAGTCAAATAGAGGAAAGCCACGATAATGAAAAGCAGAATGCAAATCATTTTCTTCATTCTTTCAGGTGGATTTTTAAAAGGAGACTAAGCAATTCGAAACATACTCACTGCTATTTATAACCATCACTATCGGTTGTAATTGCCCCTAAAACCTAAAGGATGATAAAAGTTTCTAATGAGTGGAGACGGCATGTTTAAACAACTACAATAGATTGCATAAAGTATTATTATTATTATTATTATTATTATTATTATTATTAAAGCATACTTACTCAAAGTATAATTGCTATTAAAGTAGAAAAAACTAATAAAATTCCAATAAACATTTAATAAATGTGGCACGCTGTCGTTCTGAAAAATATCTGGTTTCCTAATATAAAGTAAATATTATTATCAGCGCACGCAAGATTGGTTGTAACATAAAATTAAAAGCTTCTATCATTCATCACTTCAGATTTATGTCAACTTCGACTTGGTTGGTTTTAATCCAATTTCCACTTTTAAAAACCTCTGAGTAAAAAAACACGGTTTTTAAAAAAAAAGTCAGCCTGTACTTCTGTTTTGATATATGTACGTGTATTTGTATGAATCCCTTAGAGAAGATAAATTTCGAAAGACTGAACAGATTGAAATCATATTTTGCAGACAGTTGTGAGGCAAAAAAACCAAGGACGAGTAATTTTTATTTTAATCGTCAAAAATAAAGTTAAAATTAAAATTTAATTTTTGTCAAAGCGACTCAGTCTACAATGTAATGTGGATACAAAAATTGCTTTTCTAAATTATATCTAGAAATTTGGATTACAGTATTTTAGATTTGTACGTGCACGGATTTAAATAAAAAAAACAAGCCAATGCGCATTATGAATAATAATTATTATTATCATATATTTATTAAAATTATACAATTTTAAGGTAGCTGCGAATAAATAATAATGTCAATTAAGAAAAAAATAAAAATAAAAATAAAAAAATCCGCTTGCTGCGCAGGCACAGTTTCATCGCGCGTTGCAAATTATTAAATCTTTTTTGGGTCAACAACTTAGGTTTATTAAAACACTGTTTGTACCTTGGGTTGTTTTTCCAAAAATTTACATTTTTCTATTGTTATTGTGATTTTTTACGATAAAAAACAAAAACTGCGCATTCTTACAGAAATGAATTATAAAAAATTTGTAGCTCTTTTTGGGTCAACAACTTCTGTTTATTTTTTTTTTAAGCTTACGTTATTTGTCAAAAATAAATATTTTTATTACCAATATCATTTTATACAATGGAAGCAAAAACTACGAATTTTTTGCGAATTTATTTTTTTGTAGCTTTTGTCGTTTGTCTAAGTGAAAATATATTTTTTTATATTAAATGATGTTTTTTATGAATAAAGCGAATGCTATTTTCAATATTAAAAAGTGATTTTGAGTACATTTGAACATCTTTTTGGGGTCCTCTATTTTTTTCAATATATATTTTTCTTTACCTTGCATATTGTTGTTAAATCCAAAATCATTCATTAAAAATGGTAATTTTTCGATTTTTGAAGAACATTTATAAATTCTTCTTGCTTTAAACTTTTATTTTAAATTTTAATAATAAAAATTAATAATTTATTTGAATTAGTATTTAAATCTATTTATTCTATTTAAATTTGTGAATATAGTTTACAAAGATTTTTTTATTTATAAACCTATGTTTTAAATTCAGGACCTTATCCAGTTTGTAATAAGCATAAACAAAAAATTTAATTAAATTTTCAAATTCATTTTTAAATTTATTTATCTGCGATTATATTAGCTTTCAATATTTTGAATAAACTTGAATTTCTTTGAATTCAAATTTAATCTCTTGAATTGAAATCATTTTAAATTGCTACAAATCTTTTTGAATTCTTGTAACTTCCGGAAATTTCCTGAATTATCCAGAATTTTCCGAAACATCCAAATTTTTTAAATTCTTCTAAATTTATTCTATTCCCACCGCTATATTAGAATTTCTTGAGTTTAAAATATTTGGGAAATTCAGAAAATTAAGAATATTTCGGTATTTCAAAGAATGTTGAAAAATCCGATATTTCCAGGAAATCATAAAAATTCTCATGTTTTCTAGGATCTTCATATTTCAAGCGCTTTTTAGGAATTTCCAGAAATAAAATCAAAAGTTCACGTAGTTTTACGAGATTTGAAGAGATTTCATTATCTTGCAACGAAATTTTCTAAAAATTCCTCACAAGAATTTGGCAGTTTTAAAGTTCTGAATTGATGTTTGAATATTCTGCGTATTTTAAAAGATTTTAAGGTATTTTGAATTGTTCATATAAATTGTCAAGAGGCTACAAACATTACAATATTTTATAAAATTTTAAAGAATTAAATTCCAAGAATTTTAAAACCTAAAGTAGCCTCTGAAATATTTCAAGCACTTTCCAAATATTTAAAACAATTTCAAAAATTTTGTGGACTTGAAAAATATATCCATTACAAAATTATTTGTTCCCTATTTCTTAAAATATTACATACTACCCCCTTTATTAAAATTTTTTATATTATTGGACTTTTTAATATTTTCTAAATACACGCTCAGATTTAATGATCTATTTTTATTGCTTTAATGAAAAATTAAATAGCGGGTAAAAATATCTAAAATCTGTGAGGAAGAGATTCAATTTTCTAAATTGTTGACAAAAATATAAAAATGCGTTAAATAAAAGGTAGAAGAAGTTAGAAGTTCTGTAATTTCGATTTCTATCACATTTTTCTAGCGCTTATTTATTTTAGCTTTATTTAATATAAATGTTTTTTAAAAAATAGTGAATAATTTAAATTATTTACTAGTCATACGTGCTTGTAAATTTGCGTATATAACATTTATTATTATTACTACGTTATCCTTTTTTTTGGCACCTCGTTCTCAAGTGAACCTGGTTTTTTATTAGCAACCACTGAATAACAATAATTCAAGTTGACGAATGATGTAAGGGTGATATAGAGTAATTTAATATGTCGCTTGAAATATTTCATGTTGATGATCTAGGTAGATAATTAGAAGCATGGTGTAGTTTAGAGTTCATATTTTGAGGCTCTTACCATTACACAGCGACTGCGAACTAGGGAGGAGACAGCAGTCGCTGCTGGATGTTTTTTTTGAGATAGCATCTTATTATCATATTTTTTCAAACTAGCTTTGTGGTGAACCTGATTTTTCATTATAGCCACAAAGTGAGTCAAGTAACTGATGGGATGACAATGTTATAAGTTAATTTAATACGATGTTTTAAATCTTTTACGATGATGTTGTAGAAACAAAATTAGGAGCATGTTGTTGTTTCCGAACTCTATGCTCTGCTCGTGCAATTGTCATCAATCGCAGAATTATTCTACAGGGATCCTACATTCACCCTGCAGATCCCTATAGGGATCCAACATTCATACTAGAGAGCCCGTTTATATAAATCTAAAGATGCAACCTGTAGAGTCCTATAGGGAACCAGCAATTATACTGGCATGTCCATTAGCTGCGATCCATATTTCTAACAAAAGCTAATTCCAACGCGAACGACTAGGCCCATGATTTAAAATACTTATTTTATTCTCATCAAACGGCGAGAGCCAAACGCAACTTCACAAACGCACACAGTTGTGGCACGTGTTCAATAATATTTCCTTCTGAATTAGATGTAGCATATTCCGACCTCCTAGCCCTTCCAAGAGTTGTACATACCTCGCATGAATGTTCCAGTCGCTTAGTAACATGCTGCCATAATTTTGACTCATCTGAATGAGAATTAAAAATACTTTACATCACAATATCCTAAAAGTTCTTAAAGTAAAAAGTAATGATATTTTTATTAGCTTTCACTGTTCAGAACCGAAACCATATGCCACGTGCAAAAGATACAATTGAACTAAGAAAGTACCAAAAACATACTGGTCATTATTTTCTGTATTCTCCAACTTTTGGTTATGTATGGAATGTCCTCCACTATCATCAAAGCCGTATTTCAGATACAACGTGTACTGCTCTACTTCTAACCCCTTATAAGGACCAGTTTTGATTAGCGAAAGAATGTTCGTGGTGGTATGATTTAATAAATCCTGCAACTTTATTTCACAACTATTCTCTAGAATTTCATACATTTTCGGATAATGTTCTTTGTTTGCCTTCAAAACTTTATGGCCGGCAGGAAAGAAGCCTTGATTGTATTCGGTGAATACCTCATGTATTAAAATTTGGTTGTTTTTGTTAAATTAGCATCTGCAATACGCGATACAGTTTTCATGACCGACAACTTTGTTGGAGGATTTGCCCCTTTATCTAAATTCTGCAAGTGTTTCAGCTCTTTGAGAGACTTTTCTTTAGAAATGCTGCTTACTGTCTTATAAATTTTCGCAGCTGCCCTATTTCCTTTAGCTTCTAGTTGCATTGAAACAGCAAAATCGAGTTCTTTTGCGCTTATATTAGATCGCAGTATTTTTGTTTACTCAAGGTGTAGATTAATCTTAAAAAAATTATTAATTATAATAATAAATGTAAAACTGATTTCGTAACAGGCTTTCCTTCCGTAATTTCTCTTTTAGGTCCCCATTTGATTACAAAAAATGTAAAGTCAGCCATATCAACCAGTTGGGCTCTTTGACCTTGTACACCTTCATCTTTATTTTTAGTTCCTAGTGTAATGCTTTCCACCGTGGAGTTTACAGGATTTATCCTTTCTCTATACTTATACCCAAAATAAACGATTAACCATTGTGTCGTATAAGGTTCCATAACGTTCGCAGCTAGAAAATAAAATTAAGATTTGTTAATTTAAAAGATTAAAAATCAATGAAAAAATTTACCTGTTTACTTTTTTTGTTTACAATAGCCCATGGTAAAAATTTTGCAAAAAATGTTTCGTGCAAGTTTGGGTTCGGTTAGCTTAAAGTTTCTGTCCGATATCCGCATTCAAAGATTTTTGTTCCTATCAGAAATTTTCACTAATTTTGACAAAGAATTTAAGTTATTGCGAATTGCTTGTAAATCCATTATGAATTCAATTAACGATTTCAGAAAGGCTAATAACAACGCTTGCCCTTAATAATTATTTCAAATATAGTAAGGTATCTAAAATGTTTTGAGGAATTCTCAAAAGCTTTAAAACAGTTTAACGTCTTTCTTAAGATGTCAAAAAATTTGTAACATTTTTAAGTATTTGAAAATAATTTCTATGAAGACAAAGTTTTTCTACAATTTTTAATTTCTCTTCTGCCACCAAAAATTTGAATGTTATCAGATTTCATACTATTTCCTAAATACAATATCGTTCTTTAAAACGTTTTAGTTACTTTAGGTCACGCTAAGCTCATTAAGTCATCTAGGAGAATACACAGCCAATAGTAAATCTTGTTTTAATATTCTGTACATAAAGGAAGTGATGGTTATAAATTTGCAAAAAATCTTTTACTTAGTTTATGGATGGTCCCTTACTAGTTGGTCTCAATGCTCGGACTCCCATAAGTGTTTCATCTTGGGTTACGTATTCCACTATGTGTAGGCCTCCTTTTAACGTAGCAAGACTAATTTTTAATTACATAATCTGCATCAGAAGGACAATGATTGCCCGTATAGTCAGCTTTAATTATTCTTCTGTTAGAATCATCTAGCCAGATCTCAATATTCTGACCCATATGTTCGGTAAATCCCCATGAAGGGCCCGTGACAACAACAGGCTTGCGAAAATAAGTATTATTCCGAAATGCTCCCTTAACAGACCCGTTCTAGCGCTTGCTCTCACGACCGCGTGGACGTCCAGCCCTGCGACGGCCCCCCCACCCCTTTTTGTCGAGCGTATCCAGAACTTGAATCTTGATTGTCTGCCGCATTAAATTCTGTGAAATGAAAACAAAGGTTTGTAATGAAGAAGCAATATAATATGAATTTTGAAACTTAGGACTCTACGATTCCAAACCAATGCCCTGAAAATGAAATAATTATCTGCCCTCTCGTTTACTATATTGAGTATTTGAAATTTCTTTAATTGCAGTTGAAAACTTTCATATTCATATTTAGTTTTTTTTTATCTTTTCCTTTTTTAATTGCTATGTAACCCATTGAAATTTTCTTTGTTTTGTTTGTCTTTTTTTACGCTCAGAATTTGGTTAAATTTGGCTAAATTTATGGTTAAATATTCTGGAAGCAAGTATAAATGAGCAGTAATTCAAATTTTATACTATATTTTCTGTCTCCAAAAAAGGTTTCCAAACAATATTTAACGTATTTTAAAGAAAAAATTAACTATTTTTAGAGCTTAGGAAAGGCTCGAGAACTTCAGATCATTTAGGGCAGGACTCACCAGAAGATAGTCATTGACAGACTTAACAGCCAGTGGCTGTCAAAAGACTAGGTCAAAAATGCCCCGATAAATTTTGATCTAATTTATCCTTCGACTGATCATGATACTTTGTGACAAATTAAAGTTTGAAATAAAAAAATATAAATGTATTGTGAATATTAAGATTTCTGGAATCTGAAGAAAAATTCTGCCCTTCGCGTGGACACATTATCATCGCCAGCTCAAGATTTTCGCATTTGATCTTTGAAAATGAAAGTTTAAAGAACCGTCAAATGTAATTTTGAATTTATTCATTTGGAATCTTGAGATCAACTATCCAGGACAGTTTACAAGGCTACATGTACAAAAAAAAGTGATTTTGAACTTTCTTTCGTTAAAGCTCTTTCGGCTTTAATGAAAACACTCTTCTCATGAATTCGTGCGACTTACTTGATTTGATCAAAAATGTGAACTTTTGTATATTAAACTGGTCAGTGTTATATTAAATGTACACATATGTTTAAAAATGAGAAAAAAACTTATTTTGGTCTTACGGTCTTCATGTAAATAAAAATGAAAACGAAACTTCCTTCAAGTTCGTTTTATTAAATATTACGACGTTCCGGCATCAACTGCGTGCCTTTTTTAAAGTAACCTGAATAAATAACAATAAAATAATGAACAGTTATTACATGTTTAACCACAATTAAAAGTAAAAATAAAATACAAATTATACCAGAATTAAAAACTCGTAGAATAACAAAAAAAACTTCTAAATTTTGGAGTGAATACATGTCAGAGGAATTGAATCGTCAAGCATTTATTGTCATAATTTTAAAAGTATGAACTCTAATATATCAAAATGGTCACAATTTTTTAAAAGCCTCATATAAATTAAAGAGGCTTAATTTATTCTAAGACTACATATGTTATTATTTTAGAAAAAAACTTTATAATATTTCAGGACAAACGAACAAACATATGTCTAGACAGACAAACTAAATACTTTAGAGTCATGAGTGCAATGGTCAATGTAAAGGCGAACCTTAAAGGAACCGGAAATAAGGAAAGCGCGTTAAAGCACTGGATTATTTGGTAATACTTTGATAAATTTTGCTTAATTTCATGATTTTAGTCTGTAGATTAATAGAATTATTGTGATATTTGTTAATAAAAATTGATTAAATTTCTTGTCTATTATAGGTATTCTTTTCCCTAGCCAAAGTTTTAATATTTTTGAAATCAAAATCAAAAGTAATTGTTGAAGTTTTAACAATGTTGTGATAAAACTGTATTCAAATCACCAATTCTACAGTCTTTTTTATGTTTAGTTAATCTAGTTTTAAGTCTCCTGCCTATTTCACGAATGTAAACTTTTTTACAACATTTGCATTTTTAAGATATACAATTTCAGACAAATTTTCTTTATTATCACTGTCCTTTTTATTTCATAAAGTCTATTGAGAGTATTTTTAATATTAAAATCACCATTTACGTTAAATTTTTTTAAAAATCTTTTTACTCTTTCTGAAAGTCCTTCAACATACGGTAACGTGACTTTTAAATAAGATTTTTTGTTAGTGTCAATCCAGTCATTCCTCCTACTAGAACTATTATAGATTTCATGAATTCTTTTTCTGATAATACTTTTAATCATAGGAAGCAGATAAGTATTATAAACAAATGTAATTTTTAATTGTTCCGAATTTTCTTTTCTAAATCTAATATTACTTAACTGTACACACGTATCAATTAATCCTTTTATTAAACAAACCTTTCGACAAAATAAGTTATGTGAATTGTAATTGAGATATCCACCCGACAATGATGGTTTTTTGTACGAATTGGTAATTAAATAACCATCACGTGTTTTAATAATCTGCAAATCATGGTCATTTATTAAGTTATTTTGTTTAAGTTTGAATGTAAATTATAAGGAATTTTCTTTTCTATTAAAGCGTTCACAAAATCATTAATTTTATCAGTAGGAATAATAGCCAAAATGTCATCAACATAACGTTAATACAGAACAGGTGTAAAATTTAACATTTGTAAAGCTCTTTTCTCTTAATCTTCTGAAACTAAATTTGAAACTATAGGGGACAATGGAGAACCCATAGGACAACCACTTAATTTTTTGTAATATTTTCCATTAAATAGGAAAACCATGTTATTAAGAAAAGGTTATGGTAGCTATTAAAAATTCATCTTTTGTTATTTTGGTTAGATTATGATTTAAATTTGATTTTTCTTCGATGCAATCCAACGCAAGATCTAATGGAATGTTATCGAACATAGAGAAAACATCTAATGAAACCATAGAATGTGTTAAAGGAACCTTATTTTCTTCAAAGAGTCTTTAATATCTAGACTACTTTTGACAAAGGTTTATGTGTTGTTTGTTTATTTATTAATCTTTTTTTCTTCCATCTGATGGCTATATCATTACATTTTACTTTTATTGTTGGTACAAGACTAGTTTTAAAATCTTTATACAGAATATCATTGTTTCGCATGTTCTTAACAGTTTTATTGTAATTATCTCTATTAGCTGCAACTGTTATATTGCCTTTATCAGCATTTAAAATAACTAAGTCTTTATGTTCTTTTTGAAAATTTTTAGCAAGTTTTTCAGATTTTTTTAATACCTCAATTATAAACAATAAGTGGTTGTCCTATGGGTTCTCCATTGTCCACTATAGTTTTAAATTTAGTTTTAGAAGATTTAGAGAAAAGAGATTTTAAAAAGTTAAATTTTACAAACTAAAATTATAAATGTAAACAAAATTTATCAAAGAATTATCAAATATCCTGTTCTTTGGCGTGCTTTCCTCATTTGCGGTTCCTTTAAGGTTCGCCTTTATATTAATTATTGCGCTCATCACCCTAATGTATTTCGTTTGTCTATCTAGACATATGTTCGTTCCTTTGTCCTGAAATATTATAAAGTGCTTTTCTGAAATAATTATGTAGTCTCAGAATAAATTAAGCATCTTGAATTTCTATAAGGCTTTAAAAAAATTGTGAGCATTTGGATATGTTGGAGTTCATACTTTTAAAATTATGACAATTACTACTTGACAATTTAAAATCACTGACATGTATTCACTTCAAAATTTAGAAGTTTTTTTTGTTATTCTATGAGTTTTTAATCCTGGTATAATTTGAATTTTATTTTTACTTTTAATTGTGGTTAAAAATGTAATAACTGTTCATTATTTTATTGTTATTTATTGTTTTTATTTTCATTTACATGAATACCGTAAGACAAAAATACTTTTTTTTCTTATATGTACATTGACGGTCCAAGCAAGGAATGATTTGATTCTAATCAAGTCTAATATTAAATTATGTTTAAATATATACGTAATGAAAAAATTAACTTAAGTAATCTTAAACAGAAAAAATTTCTCAGTTTTCAAACTAGAAAAATATTGAGTATTTGGAAAAATTCGATAGAAGGGGTGAGAAGGTTCAATAACATGTTTTCTTTTATTTGTTAGCTTTTATGTCAAAGTTTGTTGTTTAATTATTTGACGTTTGTGTTGATTTGAAAAATGTAATTTCAGATATTAAGCAGTCATTATGCCATAGAACCTGTGTCGTTCTCTAGCGTTCGTTTCTTTTCCTGTTAACAAAAATTTCCATTCTTCGTCAACGCAAAACCTAAGGAGTAATGTCATATTGTTCCATGTATGGCAAATTTAATGAGCATACAATCGAAAACTTAAACATTTTGAAGGTAAGGTGCGAAACTAAATAATTTAATTATTCATAGGTCAACGCGTTTTTGAGTATAGCAGATTTTAATTCAGAAAGGTTTAATTATAGCGTATTTTGAATGTTAGGCTAGCAATCAGACAAATTTAATTGTTAATTTAATCGGTTAATATTACGCATAAAAACCTACGGAATTATAAAAACTTCCAAAGAGTTTAGTGGCATCGATAACTTCATATGTCAAGTGAAGATTATCATCAGTAAAATTACCCAATCCTGTAACGTGGACATTTGCTAAAGTTTCTCGAAACTGTCACAATTGCTTTTCTAATAATTTATTCCTAAAGTCTAAATAATTTTAATGAAGCTTTTGTATTTTTGCCCTCTTTGTGCAAGGAGCTTTTAAAATAAAATGTCTAAGCATCGAAAACTTCAATTTTCTGATTCTGACTTCTCTTTTGTTAAAGCTTCTTCAATTTGAATGAACACATTCTCATCACGTATCTCGTTGTTCGCACTCGATTTTGTCAAAAACTTGAAATTTTCTACATCATGTTCAAAATTATTATGAAATTTTTCTTCGAAAAAAGGTCTTGTCTTTTTGCTTCACTGGGAATCAAGCTAAATAACTTTTTATATCTGATCATGTGCTTTTTCATTAGGCGATTAGAGAGATCGGAATAAGAACTTTAATTCAAGAAAATAACGCTTTTTCAGCAAGACCTTAATGCTACAAGTAATTATTTAAAATGAATCTGTTATGTCACCAGCGGATGGTACTTTACCGACAGTAGATAATGCTGCACAACTGCGGAGGCAGACAAACCACAATTAGCGTTGTTTTTTACTTTTTTTTAATTACAGTTCTTATTTTGAACTCTCTGATAGCTTAATGGAAAAGCACCTGACCGGATATCAGAATTTCTGCGGCTTGATGGCCAGTAGAGCAAAAAGAGTTTTTTTCAAGAAAAATTGAAATTTTCGATTTAAATCAATTATTTTTCATCTAAACTGATTAAGACGCTTATCATTGTCTATTATTAAAGGATGTTGCATCCGCTGGAGATATCACAGAGTAATTTCAAATAATTGCTTGAACCATTAACACTTTGCTAAAAATTAAAGTTATTTTCTTGAATTAAAGTTGTTATTCCGATCTCTCTAATAGCCTAATGGGAAAGTAACTGACCAGATATCATAAGTGCTGCGGTTCGATGCCCAGTGGAGTGAACAGACATTTTATTAACTTAATTTAAAATTTAAAAGAATTATTTTTTATCTATTCTGATAAAAACGTTAATTATTTTCTGTTACTGAAGATTCTTAAGTTGACCGATATTGTGGATTTACTGCCTACGCGATTTTGGAGGGATATCTACTGTCGGTAAAGTACCATGCGCTGATTATACAACAAATTCATTTTAAATAAAAGTATTATTTATAATTATATAACATTTATTTCTGTACCACAATCTACAATTTATTGTTTATGATAGATTTAATATTTGCTCCTCATTTTATACGTATTTTTTATTTCTTGTCTTTATAATTAAATGATGCGGAATCTATGAAAAATATTATTAAACGTTTTATTGCAACTTTTTTCGTCTTTCATTACATTTTTTTTTTACTTTTAATGTTATTTCTTACGATTGAAACCAAAAATACATATCCTAGTGTAAACTGGTTCAAAGAAAAATTGTAGATATAATTTAGGCAAAAATATGGTCAAATAAAATATTATTAATATGTTGAGAGACAAGCTAAAAGTGTTTCGTTTTTACAAAAAGTACATTTTTATTATTAATATTTTTTTAAAACAAAATTTCATAATAACGCTGGTAGATATTTTTCCTGTGAACATTTTTTGAATATTAATTTTTTTTTGTACCTCGTGTAGTTTGAAAGAACATGAATTTTTAAAGTTTTTTCATGATTCATACAAAAACAAAGCGTACTTAAAAAAATTATCGATGTCAGATTTGTCGCTCCAATCTACAAAAGTAATTTCTGTCTATTAATTATTTTCTTCACGCATGTTCTTTTTCTGAGAATTAAATTTTTTAATTTTCAAATTTTCAATAATTGAATATTCGAATTTTCAAAAAAAGATCAAAAAAATTGTTTGGCATAAATTATTAACTATCGTTTAGTTTTTTTGAATTTTTTAAGTCCTCTAACTCTTACAATTTTCTTTTTATTGAAAAAGCTTTAAAGATAAATTGTTTCAGTTTCCGAAAACTGCGAATGACCGTTTACAAAAATTTTTTATTTGGAAAAAATGCTCTCAAACGACAACGACTGACTTCGACATTTTTTCAAAAATGTGAAAGTGATTTTTTACATAAAACCAATACCTTCTCATAATGATGAGATTGTAATAGTTTATTGTGATTTTAAAAATGCGTGAAAGGATATCTGCAATATATCAAAGGTTGAAATTACTGTTGTGTAAAAAAATTCCACTTTTTACAATGAGTCACAAACGATTTTAGTTTTTAATCAATAAGTGAGATTTTCAATTTAGAAAATTCATTGTCTATTAAAAAAATACAATTTGTTAATAAAAAGCATACAAATACAAAAACATTAGATTTAGTGTTTCTTAAAAAAAGAGATTTACTTTACATTTCGTGCGATGTCCTTAAATTTAAAAATCATAAATATCGAACTAGCGCCCACCAAATATTATCCGATTGAACATTTTTGGTCGCCTCTGAAAAGCTTGTTGCCGAAAAATAAAATATTTACTATACGGTGCAACTTAAAATCACTTCATGCCGTTATCAACTGAGAGTTAACGTTTGTGTTGCAATTTATGCATCGTCACTGATTATGGGATTTTCGTGTATAAAAAAATGCACAACAATTGTGTCAACAAATAACAACTTTCAAATAAAACATCGCGGCTCGTTGGTCTAGGGGTATGATTCTCGCTTTGGGTGCGAGAGGTCCCGGGTTCAAATCCCGGACGAGCCCACTTTTTTATTAGGAAAAGTGATAAAAAAAGTTTTTTTTTTATAATATCTTCTTTCAATCTTTTTTTTCATTAGAGCCTCATTTCCAGTTTAAAATAAAAAATTATGTGTATCTTTCTTTGCCTTTATTATTTTATTATAATATTTCCATATATACTATCAATAAATTATTAGCCCAGATATAAGAAAGGTAAGATTTAAAAAGTAGCGCATTCATTTTACAAAAATTATTTCATCTAACCATCGAATTTTCATTCAGCTTATAATCAATTAAAGTTAACAAAATAAACCATTTAGCAGCATTTTACAATTTATAACAATAAGCTGAAAATTTTTTTTATTTTTTACTTTTTGTCTATTTTAGAATTAAAGTAAGGCACTAGTTAATTTAAATTCAATTAAATAACTGTTTAAAATTAGTAGTATACTGTTTAATGATATTCTACTTCGATAATGCCAGAATGTTGCAGTTTTTTCCATAATTTTTTACTTATTGTTCACTTTTTGCTTAATGACGTTATTATTAATGCAAGTTACAAAAACCAATTGTTCAAAGAATTTATTTATATCTTTAATAATATTCTGAGAGTAATACAAAGTATGCCCTCAAAAAAGAAAAATATTATTTACGAAAAGATGTCCTCTGATTTTTATTTGTTATTTGTCTCTCAATGAAAACCTATAAACCATCGAATTAAAGCCAAAATTATCTTAAACATTATTTATTTTAAATTAAAAATAATTATCAAATAAACTTCTAAATACGGGGTTAAAAGTGTTTAGCGTATAAAATTTAGCCACTTCTAAGAAAATCGACCGACAATTTTGAAATTAAAATCGTCTTGGGTTTTAACATGTATTTCAGATGACGATTTATTCAGTATTTATTATTATTTGAAATGTAATTTAATTTTTTTTTTTCATATTTGAAAAAAATTTTGAATTTTTTAGAAAAATAAATCATGGCTCTCAATGCATGTAAATGCTGAATAAAAATGAAACAAGTCTAATTTAAAAAAGTGTCTCTGTACCGAGAAAATCAAATTTTCAAAAACCATTTTTGTGCTGAAAATCAGAAGAAAACATTTGTTGTATTTGATAATAATAATTAATTTATAATAATAACTAAATCACTTTTGAATTTTAACTGTTATTTTATTAGAATATGGTTATTAGTTTTTTACCATGGTTATGGCATAAGAAAAATTAGTAAAAAAATGATTTTACTGCAATGTGTGGCTAGTGATTTAAGGGTTTCTAAAGGATTTCAAGGAATTTTTAAGAGATTTTGAAAGTTGCCAGGGATTCGAAATTTTTAGAAATAATTTAGGATATTTGCAAGGATTCTAAAAAGTTCACAAGATACTTAAATCAATAATTAATGTATTTTTAAATTTTTATTTTGCCTGAATATCGAAAAATTTTGCCTGTGATCGGTTATTGATCATTGTTAACGATGACACGGTGCAGCTAATATAGTTTTAAATTGCAAAATCTTATGTCCAGGGTATGCGATGATAATTTTTCATGAAATTTACTTAATTCGTCGATTTTTTTATATGCAAAAAGCGTAGGTCTAAAATATAAGCTAAATAAAAAGTTAATCAAATTTCGTGAGAAAAATCGTGCTAAACAAAATTGTACGAACCACAAGAATTGCAAATACAAAATAAAACATTCAAATAAGGCAAAAGATACGTATAAAAAAAAATATTCTACAAAAGGACTAACTTTTATGATAGAAAAAAACATATTAAAAAAATTTTTAATTGAAAGAAATCCTGTTATACATTATAACTCCCTGCTATGTTTACGAATAATTAACCAAAAATTATAGAAACGAAAAAAACTTAATAATGAATTGTGAATCTTCGATTTTTTCTTTATGCCTTACGGTTTTAGGTTTTTCAAACGGTTTTAACCAAAATAATTATATTGTTACAATTAGTAATTTAAGGTGAATAATCATGATAAATAATGTTGTAGAATAATGTGAATGTTTTACCTGAGTTTCAGAAGTTAATTAATACATCGGATTGAATTCGGGAGTAAAAAACAAAAGAAGAACCATGTTATTTTTTAAGTTAATTTTTAAAGAACAATGAAAATTATATTTTGAAGTCTCAAAAGTTGAAGAGACTTTAACTAGTTAAGAACTACAATAAAAAAAAAGACAGTTTATCGTAGGTTAGGAAGGACAAAGAAATATTGACAGGTTAGAAGTACATGAAGAATGTCTACGTAGTGAGCGTTGACAATCAGTGAACGGATTTTTCATTGAAAATACTGATGAAGAAGCACGGAAATAAATTTAAATCAAAATAAAAAATGTTGTAAATAAAAAGGTCACATTATTTATAATACGATGTTTAAATTTATTAGTATTCATAATTTCTGATGACACGTATTTTTTCTGTTGCTAATGTTTTAATGTTTTTGAAATCAAAGTCAAAGTAATGGTTACAAATTTTAAACAAATTTTGTGGAATCACTGTCTTTCTTCTTTATTAAATAATTATATATAGTATTTATGTGTTTAAGATAAACGTTGATGTTACATTTATTAAGTGAAATCCTTTACCGTTCATTTTTAATAATGTTGTTATACTAAATGAAGCATATAGTCATTAAATACTAAAGCTGTTTTTAATATATTTAGGTTTCCTTTTCTTAATTGGAGATTATTTAATTTAACACATGCGATCTACTAAACATATTATTAAACCAAATTTGTGACAAAATAAATTATGTGAATTGTAGGTTAAGTATCTGTCAGACCAATAAGGTTTTTTGTACCAAATTTTTAATAAATCAACATTTTGAGTTTTTATGATTTGAAAATAGAGATAGTCGATAATATTATTAATCTCGCATTTGTGGGTTATATCGATACAATCTTCAATACTATTAAATGCATTTAAAAAAACCTTATTCTTGTCAGTAGGAACAACAGCTTAAATGTGACCAACATAAGTTTTGTATAAAATAAGTGTTAAATGTAATAATTGTATAGCTCTTTTTTTAATAATTGTAAAACCCATATCAAGAACAACTATAGATGAATGTGAACCCATTGAGAAACCCCAAATTTACTTCTAAAATTCATTCGCCAGCGCTTAGGAGAACGATCACGTAAATTATATCGCTGTGAAAAAAACACTTCTTTTCATAACCCCATGAAAAAAACTCATCTCTATTAAATGCGATGAACAAAAATAAATCTCAGTAAAGACTGTAAAAAAATATATATCGGTAAACGCTGTAAAAAAAACATGGCTTGTATAAATACTGTGCAAAAAACCACATCATTTTACGGAGATGTGTTCTTCTTCACGGTATTTTAAAACAATGTATTTTTTTTACAGCAACCTAATAAAAATCGTTCTGGTAGCAATTAATATTTAATTTTTTGTTTGTTTTTAGTTTTTTTTTATGCAATCAAAAGTAACATCTAATGGCATGCTGTCTATGATAAATTTTAAGCTTTTTCTATGACATTATTGTGAGTTTTTAAATGGTATGCACATTAATTCTTAATTGGTCTTTTTTGCAATCCAATAGCTATCTCATTACATTTATTTTCAATTTTTGTAACCATACTGTGTTAAATATTCTTGTATAAAACATAATTTTCAAGAATGTTTTTAATTGCATTATTATAATAACCTCCATTTTCTGTAAATATTAGGTTACCTTTTCCGGCCTTCCGAAAAACTAAAACTTTGTGATTATTTTGAAAATTTTCAACTAACTAAACCCTATTTTTCTAGTTTTTAAAATTTATTATTACTGCGATTTAAAACTACTTAAGTGATAGTTTTTTTAATATTAAATTTTAAATCTTCTTTAATTTCTTAAATAGAATTCTCAATATTTGAAACCAAACTATTGATACGAATTTCAACTGTTGATAAATTCTTAAAATGTTGTTCAATCTTAAATCTGTAATTTGTAATTTAAAAAGCTGATTTATAAAGTCATCAGATACTTTACACGTAGTCAGTTTTTTTTTCTAAATAAATTTATTTTTTTCAGATATTAAAATTAAATGATGATTTAAGTTAGTTACATCAAATTCATTGCAATTTTTATCAATGTGTGTTAGAAGTAATCCATGATTTCTACACCTGATTAACCCATTATTGTGAAAATGCACATTTTTAGGCACACAATTCTCTTGGAAAACAAATTTATTTTTTACCAAAATCCTGCATAGGAGATTTTTAAGGGTTCTCTTTTAGTATCTGTAATTTATTTTGTAAAAAAATTCAATAACTTTAATATTTTTAAGTTCAAAGAAAAAGTTCAAGTTTTTGTATAATTATTTTTTAACGATTTTTTACTATAAACAAATCGAGATCGAGGTTTTTACAACTTTCGATATTTGTTTAGTTGCTCTTTTTAATGAAACCGTACAAAGAAATCCCAGCTTTATTATTGTTAATAATGGAGCTGTTAGATTTTTTTAATGGTTTCATTAAAAATAGCAACGCAAAAACTATCAAAAGATGTACAACTTTGATTTTGATTTTTTTTTAGAGTAAACCAACTCATAAATTCATATTTTTTTCTCAAGAAGAATGAACTTGAAGAAAAAATTTTATAGAATAAAAAAAAAGAACTTTAAATCCTCCAAGGAACGAGAACGATTTATGTCAGAAGTTTCTGCGCCATTTTTTCATTTTTCAAAAATAGTCAAAGTTTAAAAATTTTAACTTGGCCCAAAACCTTCTGAAAAAGTTCATAATTATTTTATGAGCAATTTTAACCAATTTTTCTACTATAAAATTTTTTTCGTTAATTTGATAATTTTCGAGAGAAAAAAATCATGAATTTTAACATCACGTTGTTTAAAAAACGCATTTTGGTTAATGGTTTTGAAATCTTTAAACGTTCAAATCATTATTCAACAATTACATAAGTTATAAAAAAGTTAAAAATTTAAAAATTTAAAACAACTTCTGGTCTTAGAGCTTTAGATTTAAAGATTTAAATCTAATTTTTTTAATCTAGTTTAAATCTCATTTAGATCTAAAGATTTATATGATTAAGTATACAAAAATAAATTAATAAATTACAACTCAAACATGAAAA
>JAAAKG020032841.1:0-19495 GCA_010014905.2 Druon quercuslanigerum
ATAAAAATATATATTTTCAATTAAATAAACTAGTTTAATTTTCAACCAAATAATTGAATATAAATATTTATATGAAGTTTTCACCAACAAGAATAATCTTCTACGAAAAAACAACACTTTTGTACACACGAATATTTCACGAAATAATTGAAGTTTCAGCTTCAAAAAATTTCAACCACAAATGAATTAGTCCAATTTTAAGTTTAAGACTAAATTTAAAAAAAAACGAATTTTTAACAAAGTACTTTAATTGTCAGCAACATTAATTTTTAACTAAAAAATTGAATTTTTGTCCAAGAAGATTAATTTTATACCAAAAAACAACAAATTTTATACAAACTAGTTACATTTTTCTCAGAAGAAGTTAAGTTTCATGTAAGAAAATTAATTTTTAACGAAAATTATTTTTCTATCAAAAAGGACGAATCAATTTTTAGTTAAAAAAAATGAATGTTAAAATATAAAAAAAACAATTTTCAACAAAATAGTAAAATTTTCCACGAAAACAGATCAATTTGAATGAAACAGATGCCTTCTTAACCAAACAATATGAAGTTTCTATCAAAATAAATGAATTTTCAAACTAAAAAGACGAATTTTACAGAAATAAAGTTTAATTTTTATTTAAAATACATTATTTTGACTTTTTAACATCAAAATATGAGTTTAAAAATAGTTGGTAGAATCTTGCGAAAATTTGTAGTTGTAGGTTGTCACATTTTGTCATGAAATTATAGTCAGCTATTTAAATATCGCTATAGACCAAGTTTCAAAATAATTATTAATTGTACTTCAAAATTGAATCTTAAAAGAATTAATTTCTGTCTCTTTTTACTATAAAAGTTATTATAAATAATAACCTAATGGTCTTTAATTAGTTTGTAACTTTCCATGCTAGTATTCGTAATACATATTATTTAAAAATGCATGTTTTAAATAAAATTTCCAAATATCAAGTTAGTTTTCTGTTGATGGCGTCTTTTTCTTAAAATATTTCAATAATTATAAAAGCTAGCATCCAACATAACCTTATTATCCAAAATTAGTGTGTAAATGTACATTCTGATACTCGTAATATATACTTGTGAAGAATGTATCTTTTTAATAAAATGCATAAGCATCGATTAATTTTTTCGTTAATAAAGCTTTTTCATCAAAAAAATTAGCTGTTGTTCATATTTTTCTACTACTCCATGACCCATGTCCTATAGCTTCTACGCATACTCTGCTACAATTTATTTTGATGTGTAACGTCGTGACTTTCTATATAGGCTGATCGTCACATACATACTTTTTCTACTTAGCTCAGTAGTACACACATAAGTTCGACATTCGTGAGGAAGCTTTTTAGGAAACAATTGCAGCATCACGTCTTTGAGATATTTTTCTTACTTTCAATATGTATTATTCGAGAAATAAATTTTCGTTTAACGCAAATCGTGCTGTGAGTATAGAATTGTTAGTAACACAAGCATAATACGAGTTATATGCGATTTTTGAGGCGTAAATCGAACTAAACTGTAACATTTTATGTTTTATTTGCAGGTGAATATGTGTACTGGAATTCAGCAAAACTGATTAGAATTTCCTTGAAAGGAAACTGAAATGTATTAAAGTAAATTTGAAAAAATTCACCGGAATATCAATTTAAACCATTTACTTTGGTTTAAAAATGAATTGTTTCGTTGAAAACTAAATTTTTAATTTGAAAATTCCACTATTTCATTTATTTTTGTTCAAAAATGAATTATTTTACTGAAATCTAATTTTTTAATCAGAAAAATCCACTATTCCATTTATTTTGGTTCAAAAATGAATTATTTTGTTGAAAACTAATTTTTTCTTCTGAAAATTCCACTATTGCATTTACTTTGGTTCAAACATGAATTATTTTGTTTAAAACTGATTTTTTAATCTGAATAGTTAAATTTTCAGTTAAAAAATTAATTTTCAATGGAACTGATAAGTTGTCAACTAAACTTCTGACTCCATATCGGATTGAATAACTTTATGCCAAAAAGATGAATTTGCAACTTAAAAATACAAATTGTCAATTAATAAGTTGAATAGTTACATTTTCAGTTCATGAAATTAATATTCAACCAAAGAACTAAATTTTAAATTAAAATAATGAAATATTCCATTGGAATAGTAACATTTTAAGTTCAGTAAAAATTAATTGCAACAAAAAGAAACTTATTTTAAAAAAATACTTACATTTTGAAACAAAGTGATGAATTTTTATTTCCAATTATGATTCTTCAAATTGTAATAGTTGAATTTTAAGCCAAAAATATGGATTTTCTACTAAAATAGTGAATCTTCAGTTAGAATATTCAAATTTTCAACCGAAATAATAAATTTTTATGAAGGAAGTCAAATTTCTACCAAAAAAGAATAAGAAAAGGTAATTTGCAACCAAAAATTGTAGAGTTGAATTTTTTGTTAAAAAAATTTATGTTGAACCATAGAACTCAATTTTTAATAGCAAGTATGTATCTTCAATCATTGAAGAAGCTTTACTACTAGCATTTCTTTATTTTTATTGACTTAATCCTCAATAAAAGAATGCTAATTTAAAAAAATAATAATGATTTTTAAAAAAAGTTTAATTTTTATCCAAGAAAGTTTTTTCAATCAATAAAGAAAAGAAATTAAGGCAAAATGTTGAATTGAAGAATCAATACAAACAATTATAAATTAGTCAAATTATATAATTTTAGAAAATTTGAAGCTGAAAATATTATTTTACACATACAAATTTGTTATAAAAGCTTTTTAAATATTCTGTTAAGACAGCATAGAAGATTTTTTTATTCACATTAGGGTCGACAGTGCGTATTTGTTTTGTGTTCAGAAATTCACTGAAAAGATATTTATTTATTTTTCAATTAAAAATCGATATCTTTCAACAAAGGAGGAAAGATTTATTTAAAAATTTGTTTAAAAAAATTAATAAACAATTTTACAGGAATTTAATGCAAATATTATCTTGGAACTCGATTTTTGTTAGATTTCCTAGGAATTTTTACAACAATTTTTTATTCTTTTCGAACCTTTCAAACCTTTCGAAATGCGTAGAAAGCTTCTAAATTGTGTGTTCAAAATCTTTAAAACTCTACATTTTATTTCAAATTTTTTGAACTCTTCAATTCTTAATTTGTTTTCGAATCTTTTTAAAACTTCTAAAAATATCTTTATCTTACTCGATTTTTTTAATTTCTTTGTCGGCAGATTTATCTATTAGGTTAAAATGCCTTATTTTAAATATTTTTGTGAAATTTCATGCATTTTGTTAGAAGTTAAACTTTTTGGTTAAGAAGGCAACTATATAAATAAATATTTATTAATTTTAGCTTTGTTTAAAAATACATATTTGTGGTTGAAAACTTACCATTCTGATTTTTATGTGTTAAAATAATATTTTTAATTCACTTTTAGAAACAAATTGCTTAAGCAATACAAACAATGCATGATGTTTGTTAACGAGTTTCCAAATAAAGCTAGGAATAACAGCATTCATACTTTTGGATTGGCACAATTTTGAGAAATGCTATTGATTTAGAGATAAGCCAATTTTATTACATTAGTTAATAATTTTTCGAATCTGTTTATACTTTAGTTCCCGGAATTTCGAAAGATAAGTAAAATATTGCACTAAAAATAGGTGTAAACTGAAAATATTTCCATAGAATTCCACAAATACTTGAATAACATTGGATAATTGTTTAACCAAACCTAATTGAAAACTCATTATTCGGCTATTTTTCAGCATTTAAACTTGTTTTTTGTTTAAAAATATGTTATTAACATTTGTTTACACACAAAAAACAGGTTTAAATGCTGAAACTAGTCAAATAATGCATTTGTCATTTAAGTTTGGTTTAAAAATTTCCAAACGTTATCGATTCATAGCAAAAAATCTTTGCTTATTAACTGGCTGTTAATTTTGTGAAAAAAACGGTATTTTATTTATAACTAAATAGAATGATTAAAATTTGTTAAACAATTGTTTACAATAATAAAATTCTTTATTGTCATCAAAATGTTATGAAAAATTTAGAAGTTAGTTATTTACAGTTAATTGCACCGAAAAAATCAAGCTTTTACCTTCAGAAAAAGCCAAATAGTGCATATGTTAATTAAGGTAGTTTAAATAATTATTAATTTTTATTTGGTGGCCAAATATTATACTTAGCTTTTATTTCCAAGTAGTGTCGTTGCATACACACTGGAAGGGCAAGAGTATCCAGGTAGCCTTGGAGGAAACGGCACTCACCCGCACGCCTTTATGTTACTAGTCTCAGGCATTGTGGGCGAATTTATGATTACTCCGCCCTAGGTATAAACCTCTTCAATATTTCTATTGTATAACGCGAGCATTTTTTGAAGAGATTAAAAATCCCCGAATACCCTACTTGAACGTAATAAAAATGTTTCACATTATTACAATTTTTTATTTATGATACTTTCGGATAAGTTACGTTTCAGTAAAAGACTTTAAATTTTCTTTTATAATTGTTAAATGAAGTCCTAAAAATTAGAAACAATATAATCCCACGAGATTTTGGAAAGGCGTAGAGGCTTCACCCACATTGTTTCTGTTACCAGTCACAGAAATGCTTTCCAGCCCCACCACGCGTTGTTGGAAAGGGGAAATGGGTTTGATCAAAATTATTTCTGTGGCCAGTGACATGAATGCCTTTCCGCCTCCACGAAATTTAAGAAAAAAGTAGCGGTTTGACTGACATTATTTCATTGACGAATCACAGGTCAATTTTCCATTTTTTTTATTGTTAGAAAATTAATTTTTCTGTTTGAAATTTCTTCTTTTGCTGGTTAAAACTGCAACTGTTTGGTTAAAGTTAAACTCTTTTGGTGGCAAATTAATAGTTTCGGGTTGAAAATGCAACTGTCTTACAAAATAATTCGTTTTTTGTCTTAAAACTTCAATTAATTTTTTTTTCTTATTGACTGAAAAATCTTTATATGTTGAAAATTTGCCTTTTTGCTTGAAAAAGCTAATTTCTGGGTTGAAATACTGTGTTAAATTTGTTGTTGGAGATTTATTATTTGTATTGAAAATTATTTTTTTTTTGTTGGAAATTACATGATTTTGTTGAAACTTTGATTTTTTGGTAGAAAAGGTTGAAAATTCAACTGCTTTGTAGAAAAATTCGTCTTCCAGATTGAGCATTTGTGTCTTTTGGTTGAAACTTGACATAGTTTCTTATTAATTTATTTTCTGGCTTGACAATTCATTATTTTAGTTGAAAATTCATTCATTTCGTTCAAAATTCGACTATTTTGCTGAAAATTTAATTATTTTGTTGAAAATTAAACTAAATCAGCTGAAAAGGCGATAAATCAGTCAAATTTCCACTAATTCTTTTCAAAAAGTGAGCCAAACTTACCGTTTCCCCTTAAAAATTACATATTTTCATTGGATAGGAACGACGTTTTCAAGCAATACCACCGACCTGAATCCTTATTTTGATTAGATATCCAAGGACGTTACCTCCCAAATGGCACCAACGGAACAACGTTTCTAGCAAATTCGGACGAACCGGGACGGCATCGAAGGATGGCATCATCGGACCTAAATTCACAATTTAATTGACGCACCCAGACAACCATACGAACAGACGTAAAACACGTTCGGATATTTAGTCAATGGAAGACCGAGAGCGAATTTAAATGACATATAGACGTACAGACTATAGCCATTTAAATTCAAAAACCAGCAGAGATCGTTTCCTGCCGCGAAGGATGTGTCGGTTCTGCAAATCAGTTTAGTGCACTCAGAATAGAGACAGTGAATCGGGCCCAGTGCAGTTCTCAACGAAGTGCTACGGTCCAGGGAAAAGTGTTAACCTGAAACGTTACCTTCTATCCCAAAAAGCAAGAAAGTTAATCTTTTCCCACTTCTTCCTTATCTCTGGCGAATGATGCCTTTGGAATTGTACCATCTCTTTTCATTTTACTTTGTTTTAATTTGAATAAACTGAGGATTAAAAATAGAGTCAGTGCATTAATTATTCAAAAGAAAACCCTTTTTCATCATAAGCTTCCACGGTAACGGGACAGCAGAACAAGGGAACATCTTGAATTAATAAGATGGAAGTCACGATCCCACAAACTTAAACAAATTATCAACCTTAATTTGCCAGCTTGAACCTCCGGTACAGTATAATAGTAGGAGTTCTTTTACAGGTTCTGAATATTAAAAATTATTATCTCGTACGTAGCAATGGCATCTGCTATTTTCGAAATTGTAATATATTTCTACATGTTTTATAAAGTACGACGTTCAATATCCTCGACAAAATATGGGGCTCATTTTCTGGACAAGATATAAATTTCCCACTTAACCCCATACAATTCATAGATATATTTGAAATCCTTGAAAATACTTTGTAGCTTTTAGAAACCTCTTTTAACCTTTTCATACTTGGCGAAATCTTTTGTAAAACTTTGGAATCCAGTAAAACCTCCTAGAACGCTTTGAAATTTCATAAAAATCTTTGATATACTTGGGTATCCCTTTATACCCTATTAAATCCTGTAAATCTATTCAAATGTTAGAAATGTCATAAAATTGGATGATATTTGATGAACTCCCTGCAATCTCTTAATAATTGATTAAAATCCATTAAATTCTGTAAAATGAAATTAAAATAAAAATAAAATTCTATTACATTTAAATCCTATAAAACATTTTGACATCCTGAAATCTTCTGCGATTTTTTCAATATCTGTTGAAATCCCTTATAATCTGTGAAGATTTCTTTCCATTTGTTCTTAAGCCTCATTTTCTGAACATTCTACGATAAATATAAATTGATAAAACCTGAAGTGAAAGCAATAATATTATTGCAACATCCGTAACAGTAATATATATCCACGCCTCATTGGAGAAAGTAGAAAATCATAATGTCTGACAATGAAAATGTCCACCACCATCTGTGTGAATAAAAATGTAACACAACGTCAGAGTCAATCTTCACGTTATTGTCCTCAATAAGACAATAACGAATAACGTGTATATTTGCGCGGATGTTAAGTTTCGTTTTTATTAACCAATCATTAATAATTTCGTCATATGCAATAAGTGGTTTTCCGTAATTCAGTTAAGACCATAATAAATACTTTTTTTCAGTTGAAAATTTATGGATTTATACAGTTATTGGATTTATGTTAACCGGAGGTCTTACTGCATTAATTTTTTGCTACTATGGTTGCTACAAAACCAGAAAATCAAGAAGGCAAGCAAATCATTTACCATCAAATAAGGTTAGTTGTAAGATAAGGAACTTTTATTATTTTATTAGGAAACAAAAGTATTTTGAACAAAAACTAGAGCACGCATTTTATTTTCATGCATATTTTCCTAACAATTTCTTAAGAAGGGGCTCTAGAAAAGTATATGCTTTAATTGGGTAAGCGATAACATTTGCCTTTAAAGAGATATTAGAAAGAGATTCTTAATTTTCCTACTAAAAGCCTTCTTGGCAGGGTTATTGAATTTATCCTGCTTGCAGAGGAGGGAAAGGTGTACATAAGGTTACTTGGCTGTGAAGTTTGTCATAATGCGTTGATTTATTATAAAACTTCCTCTATGATATGGTGATTTGATGAAAGAACATATGCGAGAAATAAAATCATCGTGTTTTGTCTTTATCTTCCTTACGTAATTATAAAGTGGCCTTCAACACAGTTTTCAAACATTTTCTGATATTTAATATATATTATATTAAATTTTAGTTGCTAACTGGCGTACACTGCGAGAAAAATATTGATGACTGTCAACGAAACACAACCCATCCAGTGGAAATGAGCTCACTTTTAACAGGATCAGGGAGTACAATTAAGGGAAGTGGTACATTATGTAGTGGAAGTACTAGATCCTCTACCAATCGGGTACCTCAATATTCACTTAACAAAATTAAATTTGTACAGGAACTCGGAGAAGGAGCATTTGGTAATTTTAAATTATATTTTGATTTTGTTTGAAAATCGATTCTTTGTTGTTCTACCTTATTAGAGCCGACACGATACGCCTAGGTGGAATTGAACCCAAAGGTGCTTGCATTTTAAACTTTTGTTTGTATTTATTTCGTGTATATCTTAAGACTATCTGAAGACAAAAATGAAGAAAATCGTTAATTCCGTATTCGAAAAAATTCCTAAACATTTTTTTCTCAATATGTGTATAAATTCAACGCAAAGATGCTTCCATGGTTAATTTTTGGGTTTCTTTTTTTAGGAGACATTTTACGAATATTTCAAGGATGTGATGAAAACAATCCCTAAGTTTGTTTCCGAATTTTTTTTTATTGATTGAAAAAAGTTAGTTTGTAGTGAAGTTTATGACACTTTTGTACATAACACTAATTATTGTTCATTAAAATCACATAGTATTACAGAAAAGTTTAATTTATGATAAATGCAGAACATAAACTCAATACGGATTACATGGATTTAATATTACAATGAATTTAAGTTTTTGTATAGAGTGTTTGTATACGAGAGTCGCACTCTGAAAGTTGTATGAAAACTTTATACTTTATCAGTCCAAAATACATTTCGACTTTAAGACATCAATATTTTTTAGAAGTATTCTACAAGAATTCCTATTGAAATCTAGTTTAGCGTACGTTATTTCGCAGTGAACATTACATGATTCTCCCCATTTTAAAGCCTCAACTTTAAATTCATATATGATATGTGTGAACATAATATTAAGTGTGCCCAGCAGTAAATATAATTCGGAGGACGGATAATTTCTAGCAGTGTAATTTTGCAGTTAGGTCAAGCCCACTTTCAAGGAGTTGTTTTTTCTTTCCCTAGCACCACGTATAAAAAAATAGATTGCTGCGGAACATGATCCATGCTATGGTTTAGCTAGCTTAAGGTCAGTTGAAATGGTCCCTTCAAAGGTATATTTCTTTCAGACCACGCCATTATTACTGTCTAATAATTTTTATTCGAGCATTGCGCTAATGCAAGTACGAGTAGCCTCTTCACACCATAATCTTTAAAGCGCTTTGCGTTGATTTCATAGAAATGCATACTTTTAAAAATTTACCTCTTCTATCGATCCCCAACTTCTAGGGTTAAAACTTATTCGAAACTTTTGAAAATCTTTAGGAATTATTCTACTGTAAACTTGTTTAAATTATCTAAACGAGAGGAAAAATTGCTAAAAAAAACATCAGGATGAATTTAAATGTTTTGAATCATAGCTGAAAGCCTTGTCTTAGGCTTTTTTATTTTGTACTTCTGCTATATACTGAGCTCGAGTTAGGAAAATATGGCAAATTAATACTCTCACCAAAAATCTAATTTTTATACAGTATACAGAATGTCCCAGGAGTATTATCGTTCTTCGTAATAACGGATAGAAAAACAAATTCAAATCAAAAAGTCCCACAACATTTTTGGGCAGTTGCGTATCTTAGATACTACAGGGCATTCCAATTGTATCAACGTGTAGAGTTAGTTGCAAGTATGCGTGCATTCCTGAAAAGCAGTCCCGCCTACCGCGATAACTTCACCTTGTTTCGAGCTTGCAAAAAACTGACAAAATATGCCCAGTTCGCGGAAGCATTCTCGATGTTGGTTCTCACGCTTAACTCTCGATAATATATTGTTCTCGTGCTTCGCGCTCGTTCTTCGTATTGTATTTGTATATTATACTTATTTCTGCTCCGCGGGCTCGTGCTGCTAATTCCGGTATTGGAAAATAATGTAAAAATGTTATTTTTCCTTATTAATTTAATATTTGCTCCTTATTTTGCACTGATTTTTATTCTCAGCTACCTTGAAAAATCTATCATTTCAATACATTTATTTTATTATAATTCATTATATGCATTAGTATTAAAACTATAGTACATTTCTGTATCGAGGGCGTAAGGAAGGCCTTACGCTCTTGATACAAGCGGTACTTTTTGTCCTACCCTCCTTCAAAACAAGCATGTAAAGCAGATAATAGTACACACTATACTTTTTGTCCCACCGTCATTGAAAACAAGCATGTGAAGCAGATGAAGAAAGTTTGGTGCGACACGACCAGACAGGGTCTGGATCGAGAAATCTCTCTGTATCTTGCTTAGTTCTCCATTTCATAGTTTCCCTTTACCATTTAACTTTTCTTTTCCCCTTTTCCTTTTCCCCATTTCCCGTTAGAATTTCCCCTTTTTCTTTATTATTATATTTGTTATTATATTTGTTATATTATTATATTTACTCTTTCTCCATTTCCCCGTCCCCTTTACCCTGGTTTTTTTCCTATTATTCCCTTTCCCCTTTTATTTTTCTCTTCCTGTTTTCCCTTTTTTCCTTTCCCTGTTCAGCCTTTTCGCTTTCTCATTTTCGTCTTCCCTGTCTCGACTTAATCTTTCGCTTTCGAACTTTTCCCCATTCCCTTCACCCTTTTTCTCTTCTTCCCTTTTCCACCTTTTCTTTTCCCCCTTTCTTCTTGACTATTTTCCCCTTTTCCCCTTTTTTTTTTGTAAACATTATGAAAGAGGGTTATGATAAGAGGGTTGAAAGAAAATGAACTTCAATTTACATCATATGATATTACTACTTCTGCCGGGCAACTCACTTGCATGATGCAGTGCAAGTATGTCGGGCATGACTAACAATTTTAATAATAAACATTTTATTGCAACTTTTTTTCGTTTTTCATCAATTTAATATGTTTATTTTCAATTCTATTTTTTACGAATGAAACGAAAAATACGCATTCTAGCCTAAAGTGCCTATGAGAAAATTTGTAGACATAATTTAGGCGAAATTTTTTATGGTTAAAATGTTATTTTAGATTGTGTCGCGTTTCTAACAAGTTATTTTTTTTTCTTTTTGAATGTTTTCTTCTAACGAAAGTTTATTAGAAATTTGTGGATCTTTTACGAATTCACAATTTTTGTTCATTTATTGTGTTTTCGCACCTTGGATCGTTTTTCCAAAAATTCATTTTTTTTTTTTATTGTCAATTATATTTTCACCATTAAAACAAAAACGACAAATTCTATTAAAAATAATAACCAAGAAATTTGTAGATTTGTTTGGATGAACAAGTTTTATCTATTAATATTTGTCGTATCATCCATAGTTTGACCGCAAAAGGAGTTGTTGATTGTTTTTTGTGCAATCAAAATTGGTATTTTCGATTTCTCAGAAAAATTAAAAGATTAGTTACTATAATCTTATAGCAGATTCAAATAGCAACGTTTTAATCCTTTAAGTTTTTTTTATATCGTGCGTTGTTTCGCTTAAAATGTTCATTTTCGTTTGTATTTTGGAATTTTGTAAATGCTATAACTCTGATAATTTAAAAAAAATGTCATAAGAATAAATCGTTTTTTCTGTTTAAGTACTACTAATGACCGTACAGAGAATTTTTTAATCTTGAAAAAGTGGCTGCAAAAGGTTTCAAAATGCACTTCAAACATTATTTCAAATAATAAGAAAACCGAAAATAACTTTGAAATTGGTGATGTAGATAAATTGTATCCTTTTCAATCGCAGAAAATCTCATAAAGGTGACAGGACCAGTTTCCCTTCACAAGCTGACCCAACCTCCCTTTGTTCGGAAACAAAGACTGATCCGAATCCCGATCAGAAAATAAAAAATAGACCCCCCACGTCAACCAAAGGATTAAGTCATACCGAGAACGAAAACGATAGTAGACAAGAAGATAAGGCCAGATCGGTTACCCCCGACTACGAAACGAGTACTCCTCACGGAAATCCTATCGAAAAAAGTTCTAAGTCTCGACAACCCCTTTATAGAAATTCCGATCCCAGTAAAGAAACAACCGCCACTTTCATCGATCCCTACCCCAACGCTCAAGTATCAGGTACCTGAAATCACCCCGATTTAAGGAATTCCGGCCTCGACCGTACACCCGCCACAAATAACAACGCGAATTCATCGCGTCGCCCCTTGTCATTTTCGAAAAATCACGCCGCTCTAACCCCTCACCCTATATATCACATATCATATATACCTATATATCATATATCACCTATCCCTACTATCGTTATAACTCGTCACAAGGAGACCAACCCCCCTCTCGGCGGCCTATCCCCTCACCTTATATATCGCATGAAGAATCCGACCCCTCCTATCGTTGTAACCCGTCACAAGACGTTTCCGCTTCTTCTCGCCGCTACAACCCCTTACTCCACACTCGTGGAGAGTCTTGCCCCTCACATTGTTGGGACGCCACTGAGGACGTTCCCCATTCGTCTCTCCGCTCCAACCCCTTATCCCACAATCGTGAAGAGTCTCACCCCTCACATTATTGGCACGCCACTGAGGATGTACCCCATTCGTCTCACCCCTCTAACCCCTCTCCCCACATATAGCGTAAAGCACCCTATTCACCTCGTCACAGGGACCCCATTGACGATGAACTTCAATACGCTCACGCATCGCACAAGAAGACCTTCCCCCTCCCCGGCCCTACTCGTATCAAGCCCACAACGACCACCCCCCTTCCAACCCCTCGCGCGCCTATGAAATAATGCGGAAATGGAACATTACATATTCCGTTTCTCGCAGTGAAGACCCCCACGCTTTCCTGATGAGAATTCAAGATGGTCGCTAACTGTTGCCGATTTGTGATGCTGACCTGATGAGAGTGATCCCCTTCTTCTTATCCGGGATCGCTCTCAATTGGTTCAGGGGATCCCGAAGGTTGTGGCGAACTTTCAACGAGTTCGCCAGGGCTTTCCATATCAGGTTCGGAGATTCGGACTTGCAATTTGGGTTGAGACAGGAAATCCACCTACGAACCCAGGGTGAAAAAGAGTCTGTCTCAGACTACCTAACTTGTATGTCAACAATGTTCGATAGATTGATTTCCGGGACGTCCGAAGCGGAGGAAATCAGTTATGCACATAGGAATCTCCTCCCGCGACTACATTTGGCCCTTCAAAGAAACCAAATAAGAAATCTCACGCACCTGGAAGAGCTCGCGAGCACTGCCGCGAAAAGTTATCGTGTACCCCGAGGCTATAAACCACCCCCTCTCCCCGAACGATCTCTATTACCCGAATTAGCCTATAGGGATCCTAAACATAGGAAGCCGGAAAGGCAGATGTACAGGCGAATGGAGAGAGAGAAGCTTGACAGGTAGAACGTAAAAATCGCGTTCTTGGAAGAAGAGTACAGCGACGCGTTTCCCCAAGAGGAACCAGTGGACCTCGCGTACTTACCGTTGGAGACCCCTAACAGAGGTCCACCCCAATCCCCTAAAAATACCGGCAACGCCTCACCTATTGATCCTAAATTGCCCCCACAAGAACTGGTACACCCCAACTCCCGAGCAACCCAGCCGAAACAAACCCCTCCCCCCTTTAAAACTGATCGTGGCCTAACGTGCTGGAATTGTAGCGAAAAAGGCCATAGGTTTAATGAATGTAGACAGCGTAGAAAAGTATTTTGTTCTGGCTGTGGTAGAAAAGAAACCTACAAGTCGGAATGCCCGAAGTGTTCGGGAAATTGAAGACCGAGGTATGTCGCGGGGTGAACGTACCTCCGGTTACTCAGAATAAAAATTTTTTAGAAATAAAAGCCCCAAAAATTAAAAGAAATAAGCACCTACGAACTCTAAACTTAACTGAAATAGAAATAGAAATGACCTAAATCTCGAAACAGACTTTTAAAATTTTACAGGAAATTATACTCTTAAAGATTTCAACCTAACTCTGAATATTATTGAAAATAGGATGTTTATCAAAGAAAAAGATATAGAACTAGCTTCCAAAGCCCCAGAAATCAGAATTAAGCGTAAAAACTCTGAACTACCGTCAGTACACCCGAATAACCCTTTCTTGAATGATTTAAAAGCACAGAATCAATTAATCTTTATAGTGATAAACTTAAAAACTAAAGAGTTTATACCTCGAAATAATTCCGATTTACCGATCCCTGTAGAGATAATTACTTCTTTAAAGCCCAACCCTATCGTACCCCTACCAAATGTGATTACTCTGGACCCTATTGATATCAAATTTCAACCCCTTTGCGAACACTATTACTCCAATATTCAGGATATTAACCCTAATCTGCATCTCCTAGAGATTCTCCAAGAGACCCCTGGGGATGAACTTTGTTCTTCAACCCCCGTCCCGGTTTACAACTTCTCTGAACTCCCTTATCAGCCGTCACCCCTCTCAGGTTCGCAACCTTTGATGTACTTGACAGTGGAAATCTTAGGAAAACAGATCCAAGCTTTTGTAGATAGTGGTTCTTCACGTTCTTTTATAGGCTTGGATGGATTAAAGATAATAGATGGGTTAAATTTGGAAACCGTTTATAGGAAGGGCCGAGTCCAGGTGGCTAACAATCAAATAGAATTAGTTTCCCAAGAAATAATAGCTCCAGTTGAATTAAAAAATCAGGAAAACCCTATTGGTATTAGAGTGCTAAAATACCTACCTGTTGCTTTTGTAATTGGCTTAGACTTTTTAAAAATCTTTAGAATAAACGTAGACTTTGAGGACAGAAAATGGAATTTTAAAAATAATCCCAAGAAAATTTACTCTTTTGACTCGGAAAATGAACCTTTTGAAAGCTGCTGTGGTCTCAGGGAGAAATACAAGGAAAGCCCGGGTTGACAAATTTAACTAAACACACCACAGATGTGGGAAATCATCCGCCTATAAAACAAAGATACTATTTAAAATCTCCTAAAATCATGGAAATTATGGTGGCCGAAGTCGATGAGCTGTTAGCCAAAGATATTATAGAACCCTCGACTAGTGGTTGGTCGTCACCAAAAGTTATGGTGAAGAAACGGGACGGAGGTTATCGTTTCTGCCTCGACTTCCGCAAAGTTAATGCAGTTACCAAAAAAGACGCCTACCCCTTGCCACAAATGACAGGAATTCTTGACAAATTACGGAGTGCAACTTACGTTTCAAAAGGAGACCTACGTAAGGGATTCCATTAAATTCCACTCGATGAAGACAGTCGCGACAAGACAGCATTCACTGTACCAGGACGTGGCCTATTCCAATTTAAAAGGATGCCTTTCGGTCTAACTAACGCTCCAGCGACTTTCCAACGTTTACTGAACAGACTAATAGGCCCTGGAATGAAACCTCATGCATTTGTTTATTTAGACGTCGTAATAATAGTTACAAAAACCTTCGAAGGTCACCTACAATGGCTTTCCAAAGTTTTGGTTAAAGTAAAAGACGCTGGTTTAGAGATAAATCTCGATAAAAGTGAATTCTGCTGTCCCCAAGTACACTATTTAGGTTTACTAGTAAACGAGAATGGTTTACAAACTGATCCCGATAAAATAGATCCCATTTTAGAATATCCCACCCCTAAAACCGTAAAAGCATTGCGTAAATTGTTTGGAATGTCGAGTTGGTACCATAGATTTATTAAAAATTACGCAACCTTAGCGAACGTTGCAAACAGACGCAAGTAATACTGGGCTAGGCGCCGCTCTTACGCAATACGTAGGTGGTCAAGAATGTGTCATCTCGTATTCTAGTCGAACACTAACGGAAGCCGAACAAAAATATGCAACGACAGAATAAGAAGTCCTCGCGATCGTATGGTCTATTCAAAAATACAGACCTTATCTAGAGGGTTATATATTCACCGTGATCACTGATCACAGTAGCCTCAGATGAAATATGTAAAGGATACTCTCCGAAGCACGTACAAACTCATGCAAAATAATTAGTCTTTCGAACTGTCGGCGAAGAATAAAACATGCTACCCGACCCTTGACCATGACCGTGATAAACAATTAACTAATTTCAACGGCACGTGACTAACAGTTCGGCACTCGAAGTTGAGATGCGACAAGTTAATTTTTATTTAAAAGACAAAGAGATGAGGAATCTACCTGGCAACGGCCTCCAGGAGTATTTCCTCTCATTTTGGTCTTTAATTTTTGTTTAATTTCTTTCTTGAACCTCAAGATTTTACTCGAAAATATCTGTGAAATCTATTCTCTTCATGTTCTGAGTAACGAATGAATATCAGAGTGGCGTCTACATCCGACTCAATAGTACTAGTAGCCATCATGGCAGAGTCTGCCTTTGAATAATCAATCTTATCTTACCACAACCTAGTATCTGCAACCCTACTAACCCCAGATAAGTTCTCGATGAATCCGTGTCTACCAATGGATGGAGTTTAGTACCCTTATCTCTATACTGAATAGGGACTCGATTTGGTAACAATCCCTGATCAGCGATCAGGTCTAGTTTCAGCAGAATTTTTACTGAGTAGCCCCTCACCCCTCCCTGAATATCTGAAAGTTTTGTAAGTCCAACACTCAAAGATGGATCTGATTTAGAACGAGAAAAATTTTCATACTAGCCTCGCCTTTTGCTTGGAAAATGACACCCGCATCTTGTGGAGAAGTAGTAGTGGACAAGCAACGTTGTCAAATGCCATGTACGCGTAAAAGAAACTCAGAAAGCGCCGTTGAATTTGCCTTTCGCTTTAAAAGTGGGCATTATTTTCCTCAATAGTAAATAGGCACGGACAAGTACATCCCAATGATCAGGGTCACATATATGTTTCAAATCTTCGATTTCTTACTTAACAATACGATTCACTGCTTGGATGTGGCAAGAAAATCCCCCAATGATCAGTGTTAACTTCGATTTGACCACGTTATTAGTCGATCCTTACTGAAAATTTCTACATGGGATACTATATGTTTCTTGTCCCGCTTCCTATCCCCTTTTTCCTACCCTTCTCTCGAATAAGAACAAAACTACACAACTGGAAGACATTTTTTCCCTCAGCCATGCTGTATGACAATTAACACCATTATTTATTTCATTTATCTTATTTCTATATTAAGAAAAAACTATAGAAATTCAAAATTATATGTGTGTCTGATTTAAATTTGTTTAGGAAAAGTTTACAAGGGTGAGTTACAGACAGAAGACTCGGCAAAACCTATTTATGTAGCGGTCAAGACTTTAAAGGAAAATGCTAGCCTGAAAACTCAGAGTGATTTCAAAAGAGAAGTTAATCTTATGACAGATCTCAGGCATCCAAACATTATATGCTTACTGGGAGTTTTATTGAAAGGGGAAACTATGTGCATGCTTTTTGAGTACATGACGCAAGGAGATCTTCATCAATTCCTTGTCGGTCACTCACCAACATCTGATATGTCTCTTAATAATCAAAAAAATAAAATCCTCGAACCACCTGAATTTTTGCATATTGCTCTTCAAATTGCATCAGGTAAGTTTTTTCATAGACCTAATCTCTAAAATAATATATTTTAATTTATTACGTTACATAATCGGGTACTGAAATTTGGATTGCCTACTTTAGTTTTGTTCCTTTATAAAAACATGGAAACCAAGTAGAAAATGGACCTTTATAAAATGAAATTAAGTAAATTTGTACTCTATGTATCTCAGAATGTCGAGCTCAGGCTGTAAGGCCTATTGTGCCACAACATTGTTCATTATCAAGGACACTGAATCGGGGTACCTTCATCGAGTTAGAGCTTACAAGGAAACGATTCTAGATGCCTTCTCCTATCTTCTTCAAATCTATATATGTTGTAGGGCATCAAAAAGTAAACAATACTTGTTACTATTTATTAGCGGAAAAACATGTCTAAGGCGTGAAAACGCAAATCAATCAATTATTTTCTTTCAAATCAATTGTATTTTATTTCCCTTAGAATTTTAAATATGTGCAGTGTATTGTGACCATTGGGGGATGCTACTTCTATGTTCTGGGAGCAAGAACTAATATTTAAAAAAAATTGTTATAAAAATTTATCCTTTTATTCCTTTTATTAAATTATTTACAAAAAAAAAACAATTCAGCTTTTTTTTAATCCCATGATGAGAAACTTCGGGTGCGCGCCTAATTATTCTGATTGGAGTGCAAACCAAATGCAATTCGCCCTTCCAATTGGAAAGGGGGAAAATACCCTTCGTTAGTTCCAGTTTTAAATTCCATGCGATGTTCATTATTGTTTTTAATAAATACTTAAATTGGTATGTAAAACAAAGGACCCCGCACTAAATGTATGGACAAATTACTTTTGGTGAGTTTAGCGGAAACTTGTTAAATGAATGGTCCAATGAAAGATCCGGAAAAATAGAATTAAGGTTAATATTACCACGATATTTTGCATTCCTGTAGCGCAAATTGTTAAATTCTAAGCGTCCTTGCATGACATTAGCCTCACGAGCTGTCGCTAGGTATTCTGCTGTTTTGAAAATATCGTTTGATATTGATTTCACTGGGGCACTGTTTTCAACGTTATAGCAGTGATGCTTTAATAATTTTAAATTTTTAGCGCTGAGAGTTCGGCAGTTTTCGGATACGCGCAAAATACATCATTATCAAACACGCATTTGTTACTGCCCTGGCTCTGACGTCGTTTCTTCCCTTCCAGCCTATACACAGGCGCTTAATTGTTTGCTTTTCTTTACAACAAACTGCGACTTTAAAGAAGATATGTGCATTTATCATGTTAATAGAACAGCGCTGTGCAGTCAGATATGTAATACAGTTTTAGGTTATCTTAAAGTTCGGTGCTTGCTACAAGTGTAAGAAATCATTTTATAAATACACGGTCGATTAAAAAGCAGACATTGATATGGTTTACAAATATATAAATAATCTCTTCGATAATGATATTCTTTAATTCGCATTTTATTTTGAAAAAATGCAAACAATGAAGTACCTTGCGGAATTGCTAATAATACCGAGTGACGCATAATTAATTGACAGTTATTTGGTTTAAATTATTTGTCTGTTTATAGCTGACAATTCAAACATTCATTTTGTGGTGACTTTGACGGGTTGTTTTTAACCCCTGGGTCTACCGAGTGGTACATGAGAATAATACGCAACACAAATTTCTTTTGCATATCAATTTGAGTGTTTATTAATCGTTAACATCAATTTCCTCTTAACTTCATAACACTCAAACATAGGGGTAGCATTCATAATTTTTGGGGGTGAATTTTAAGGGATGTTTTCACCCCTCAGAAAAATTTTTCCTCTAATAAGAAAAAACATCTTCCGTTTAGTTTTTTATGGCCTAAAGAGGTATAAATAAACATAAAGGTATAAAAATACAATTCTTAATCACGCAGCTACAATTTTTTATCTTTCAGTTATATAATATTTAATGATTTGTCGCAATGTTAGTATATATATATATATATATATATATATATATATATATCTTCAGGGCGTGCCACGCACATTCCGAGCATCTAGGACACATACTACCTAGATGTCTAATTCATGCGGGAACGACCTACACCCAAAGTCACTCTTACGGCATTAACCATAATATCGCTCCGGTAAACGCTCCTAGAGAAATAGAGTCAATTCTCGAGAATGAGAAGTGCACATTCGAGGCCTGACATAGTTTTCCTTGACTTCAAAAAGCGAACCATGTTCGTTATCGAATTTTCGGCACCAGCTGACAAAAACATCATAGCCAAGGAG
>JAAAKG020032852.1:0-19494 GCA_010014905.2 Druon quercuslanigerum
TAAAACAGTTAATATTCAACTATAAAACATAATTTTCAACAAAATAATTAAATTTTTAATAAAAAAAGGTTTGTGAAATCATGAATCATGAACCATATATAAATCAACTTTTAACAAAGTTCCAACTAAGTATTTGAATTTTCAACCAAAAAGGATGATTTTTCAACGATAAACGTGATATTTTATATTTCAACCAAAAATTATTTTAACTTTTTACCAAAAATAGTTAAAGTCAACCAAAAGAGATGAATTTTCATCAAATTAGTTTGAATCTCCAACAAAAAGAGATTAATTTTGAACTAAATAGCAACTCTGTTATTTAAAAAAGTATATCTTTATTTCACTCTAGAAAGTTTGTTTAAAAATATATGTAGTAATTACGATATATATTTGTTTAAACAATAAGTGATTTAAATTCTCTATTCGAGCTTAAATGCTGAGCATATTCTCGAGAGCATTTGCTTAACATAAATTCTCGGGCATTTAAGAACTCTAGTCCATTATTGTGTGTCGAAATGTTTGAAGCAATTTCATTAGTTTCAATTCACCTGGCCCTAAAAAAACACGGTACATCTGGGAAAACCCAGGAAATATAAAATTTTCTAATACTTCAAAAAATGTCAGCTTTCATATTTTATTTATTTATTTTCATTGTTTATTATTTAAACTCTTTAAATATTCTTGTACTTGTTTTTTAATCCTTTTTCTAATTCGCTAATAAACATTTAAAAAATCTAACTAAAACTTTAAATACTTTAAGTTTAAGTAGCATCATTTTCGTGAATGAATAAAGATTTGAATATAATTTTATGAAAAAAGATAAGTGAAAGAGATTAGGTTTTATAAGTGAGGATACCAGTCCACTTAAGAGGGTGGCGCATTCCGGAGATTGAGTATCCAAAATGCATATTACTAGTAAGCCTAAAAATGAACCGCAAATATAAATGTCCTTTCATCCGCTATATGAAGATCTTGTACGTAAGCGATTGGTGAGATGCGTCATGAATAAAAAAATACTGTCAAGTTGACAAACACAACGGTGATAACATCCTTTATTTGGCAAAGACATCTCAAAAGCTTTTGAGGAGTTAAAAAAATACAATGTTAATCCTAAAACAGGATGAAAGTCCCTGTATGATTTAATCAAAATTGACATAAGATTTTTTCAATAAAAAATAAACAACTTTGAATTACCTCTGAATAAACAAGGTCAGATGTTAAAAACAGACAAGTTTCTGTTGTTTAAACTTAAAAAAATAGTAATTGAGAAAAGAGACCCTCCAGATCGACATCCTGGGTGTAAATAAGCAAGCTTGAATCTTCAAACAGCCTGACGTCAAGGGCACGTTGTAATCATTTTTTTTTTGTTCTGCGTATATTTTCCTAAGAATGCAAGCGTATTTCAAAGGGGGTATTTTTGGTATGCGACTCTCTTTTAAGACAAAAGTCGAAATACGTTCATTATCTTACATGTAAACTACTAATTTTTTAAAGCTAAAAATATTCAAATCTTAAGTATTGAAACCTCCATAACCTAATTATCTTACCCTCATTTTTTTTTTATTTTTACACCGAAAATAATTAAAAAAGCTATCAAAGAATTTGGCCCAGTGATCTAGATTTTAAAAAGACATAAACCCAATTTCGACGAACTGATTGGTAAATTATTGTACAAGAAACCGCAGCTTAAAAGTCGAACAGCTTTTATAGCTCTTGTAAAATTTTTTATGACTGAAACTCGATACCGACAACTTCCGTCTGTCTTCCATAAATGTTTGAAGTCTTGTCGTTTTTAAGATCTCAACCCATTTTGAAATCGAAGAAGAAAAACACGTATATACGTTTAAGGACAATGTATAAATTTTCTGTTTGAATAAAGTAGTGCGATAAATTAAGATGTACTCTTTTAATCCTGCTTATTTGCTTTGATCAATTAATTAAATGATAATGACATTATCAGTTTTAAATCTTGCAAAACATTTTTTTGCGAGTACACACATGTCCTACTATCTTTCAGAACATTGATACAACTGCAAAACAGGGACCCCCAAGATCGCCGAATTCCGAAAGAACCTGTTCTAACGGAGTCGCATTCTCTGGTAAGTGGTTAGTATTATTATCGATGCGAAAACCAAGTCGAGACTGACATTCGACTGACGTTATGCAATTATTTGCATATAAGATGTGAATTGTTGTAAAAACAAAAACACTGCAGTTCAAAAGTTAGCAGGCATTTGTGACTGTTCATAAAAATGGGACAATAGTGTATACAATGTCATTTCACAGAGTGTTCCAGGTTCTTGGAATTAAATTGAATACTTTAAGATGAGAGATTTTTTAAGATATATCGATGTGTCAAAATAACAAGGTTCTATGTGGAAGGGTGGACCATATTAATGTTCTATCTCGGAGAAGGCATTGATGTCAATCGGACTTCCGAGATAGAACATTTCAATATGCATGTACTGAGATAGAAAATTGTCATTTGGACAAGTATATTTCAACATTAGGTTCTCAAATTTCAGGACTTTTGCAACTTCGATTTATATAACGTGGAAATCTTTCTAACTTTGATGCTTCTTTTATCGTCAGGAATTTTCACTTTTTAATCCTTGTTTAACATTTGCAATTTTAAGTATTTTATTTATATTTCTATCAAACGCTTTTGATAGAAAGCCTTTGTAAATAAATAATCGATTAATCATGTTTATCGGAAATATTCCCTATGGTATCCGGCTAAAAAGGCAATCAATTTCTATCAAATCTTTGGATATAATTGCTATTTCCTGACGTATAGAGTTTAACAAACTCTTCAAAGATTTTGAAAAGTTGGATTTCAGGATCGAAACTCAACTTAAAATAAAATAAATAAATAATTAAATAAAAAAAATAAAAAAAATAAATAATCATTATTCAGATAATAATAATTCTTATTGAATATAGGGTAAATAGGGGAATAATAGGGAAATAAATTCTTTTAAATAAGAGTAATTTACATACCATATTCCTAAGATTTTAATCTGAAATATATTACATTTTAAAGAAAAAAGTGGACCCTTCAATAAAAAAAAGAGTTTTCTACCAAATAACTGAATTTTTCACAAAACAATTTGCATATTAACAACGAAGTTAAAGGTTCGAGCAAAAAAAACGAATTTTTATTTTTTAAAAGTTCAATTTTAAATCAAGTAATTCAATTTTCAACCTACGAAAATAAAATTCCAACCAAATGATCAAATTTTTAAACAAAAAGTATGAAACTTCGAACACAAACAATGGCATTTAATAAACCAAAATGACGAATTTTTTAAAGTATGGCTTAATTTTTAACCAAGAAAGATGAATTTGTCGCAAAAAAAGAGGGATTTTCTACCAAAAGATGAATTTTCAATCTAAAAATACGAATGGTCAACAAAACAGCGACATTAACAAAAAGGTGAATTCTTAAAACAATAAATATATAATCAACAAAATAATTAAATTTTGCATTATATAGTGGCATTTTTTAGAAAAATAAATAAACTCTAAGCATAAAATATGAGAGGAGACTTAGAAAAACACAAAAAATTTTAACCAATGAAGATAAATTAGGAACCAAAAGTATGACACGGGATCTTTTGATCAAAAGTTATTCACTTTTATCAATAAAAAAGGACTTTTTGTCCATAAAAAATGACTTTTCGTCCAAAAAGACGACTCTTTCTACCAAAAGATGAACTTTAAATCCAAAAGGATAAATTTTCTTTAAGTTGAACTTTCGACCAAAAAAGATAAATTCTGAAGCAAAAATATAATAGTAGACTTTTTAATTAACAAGAATTAACTTTCAACTGAAAATTCTCCGCTAAAAATATTTTATGCTATTTTAGTATCTAAATTATAACGGATAAAAAAGGACCTGTTTTGTCTATTTTACGTTTAGGAAATATTAGCGTTTTTGTAAACCCGTATCTAAAAGAACAAGGCGACATTTATTACAAAATAAACAAAATCTAAGAAATTTCCGGTTTTCAAAAAACTTTCCGGCTTTTTCCCGGCGTTCAAAATTCCAGGCTAATTTCCGGTTATCTTGGCCAACGCCATCCAGGATTTGATGAAAGTCCTGTGCCAATATGATATGATACAATTTTAATCAGAACACAGAGATTTTAACATAAATTTCCAAAATTGTGGAACAGAGAACTTGATACAAGTTGTGTGTGATGGATCAGATTTGATAAAGGCGTAATGAGAATCCGTTGATAGAAAAACATAAAATTTCTTAATGGATACAATTTGATACAAATCAAATTTTTCAAGGCATCTGTATCATCATTTACAGAAAAGCACCCGACGGGCAATCAGAAGTTCTATGGTTCGATACCGAACAGAACAAAAGCAGAAGATATTTTTTCAGACAAAATTTAAATAAAAGAATCTGATAGAAATTTCCAAAATTGTGGAAGAGGGAATTTGAAACAATTTCTTTGTGGGTAAGATATGATAAAGGCATAATAAGAATAGGATTTGGTTGATATAGGACTTGATACAAGTTCTCTGAGGATCAGCTTTAATAAAGGCATAAAAACAATCTGTTCGTAGAGAAGTATAAGATTTCTCAATGGATGGATTTTGACAGAAATTTCCGAAATTGTACAAGACATGATATGATACAAGTCTGTGTGAATCAGACTTGATAGTAACTGAATAAGAATCTATTTACAGAAAGGTATAAGATTTCTCAATTTATAGAATTTGATAGATATGTCCTAGATTCTGAAACTGAAAACCCACGACTTCTTTTTTTAAATTTGTATCATCCAGATATTTTAGGTGCACTAGAAAAGTTTATCGACAAAGTTATAAGCAGATCAACGGCTTTAGTTGAACGCCTATTCGACGAGTATAGGAAGTGCTCAATTATGGATACTAAAATTCACTGACGCTCTCGTGCAATTTCCTAGTAACTCCCCTGATGGCTATTACATTGGGTGCGTTCGTAAATTAGCTGGACTCGGTCTGGTCGACTGAACTCGTCCTTGTTCTCGCCTTGTTTCTGCATTTCTTTGAATAAGGACAAACGGCTGCTGGAACTGCCTGCGGGTCCAACGAACCCTAACAACAAACCTGTCAATTTCATGCGTAGGTTAGTACTCTATGTAACAGCTAAAAGCTATAAAAAGTAACAGCTAACATTTCTCTCGCACAGGTTAAATCTTAAATTGCGTCAGCGTGAATTAAGTGACTCTCACTTGAGCGTATACGCACGACATTAGAATCCTCTAAACAGCTTTAACCTCGACAACATTCCTTATGAGGAAACCTGCGCGTGACTTCATCAACTCAGGACTAGCTGCGAGGGAAAATCTTTAAATTCTTCTCAGAATTGGCACTCGTCATTTTTTAAGCCAAAATTAACTTCACATTAAAAAGACAGTAACTGTCATATCGTCACTATGGTGTAAATAAAAGGAATTAATTATTTACTCAGATGAATTTTGCCAATTTTTGAGCAAATGGTTTGTAATCACTACTTAAAGATAAACCAAAGGTAATAAAGAAATAAATTAAGGGTATAAGGGTTTATACAGGAGATAAAACAAACTATCCAACTTTGAAACCACGAAAAGAACTTCATGAAAGAAGCCAATTACATCCAAGAAAACCCATTGTCAATGGTGCGGCGGATGCCCATAAAAGAAAATATTGAAACACAAACATTTGCTCAGCTTTTTTACTTTTCAATTTAAAAAGAAGTACTTCCAATAATCAATAATTACATTAGAAAACGTAGAAATAACAAAAATGGCAGAGCGAGTTATTATGCATTACATATTCGTTACGATTTACTCTCATTCGCGGCATTCACAATGTCATGAACAGGCGGTCACTTTCACAATCGGCAGCTTTCAAGCGAACAAATTTAGCTTAGCACCTTACCGTTGTATTTGCGAACCAGTCCGAAAGCGGCTTGTTTGCCTTGGTAATGGAATCATTTTCGAGTTCATTGGAAATAGTTTTCAGTTTTATCACGAAATCCACATGACACACCGTCCATGCGACTGTTTCCAGAATTTTCCACCAGAGATCATTGAACCCCGGATGATATAACCCAATTTGAATCCAAGAAAAAATTTCAAAAAGGTTCCAAAACTAATTTCCGCATTCTTCAAGTTGGTCGGCATATAAAAAGGTTGTAACTCTTTATTTTTACAGAGTCTTTCAAGTACACAGAGCAACAGAGGTAAGTTTAAGAAAAAGCTTTCCTGGATTCTAACATTTTCACTTTTCCTCAATTCCAGTGTTGACACTGTCTTTCCTGTGCTCGGTAATTATTTAATTGACTTTAGAATGATGACATTGTTGGATAAACAGTCGAGAATGAAAACAGATAGGAAAGTTAGTGATAACGACTCATACCTAGATCTAAAAGTAGCGAAGCAACTCGTTCACTATTTTACTTCTATATTAATGGTTCTATTCATTAAGTACTTGCGATTAAAAATTGATTATATCGGTTTGCAGACATTGATTTTAAAAGTGGTAACATAGTTTCTTATTTTTCATTCTAGATTCAAACTGCTTTGGTACATAGTCAGGGCTGGCAGAGACTAATGTACTTTAAAAAGTGACTAATTTAAACTAAAAAGTCAATAATAGTGACGTGCTTGTTATTTCAATAGAAACACTCATCTACAAAAAAAACTTTCAATTCCATTACACATTTAATTTATCGGCTTGCATATACATGATTAGATGAAATAAATGTTAATTATAAAATAAATAGATTAATAACAATAAATAAGATTAATAAATTTTACAATTAATATTCAGACCGGAAAATTGAAAATTAAAATGATCTAAATTTTAATATTGCTTAAGTCACATCTTAAAATACTCTCAAAACAGGGTAAATAGGGCACATTTTTTCCCCAAAAATAGAAAAATAAATCTTTTAAATAAGATTAATGTAGACAGCATATTAAATGCAATATGAAACGCTTTGAAATCATTACTTTTCAATAAAAATATCACAATATCATCAAAACAGTGGAGTTTTTTAGCAACAAAAAAAGAATTCTAAAAAAATGAATTTTCATTCGAAAAAATTAGTTTTTAACAGAGTAGTTCAACTTTTAACCCAGCAGTTAAATTTTCAACTCGAAAATATGTATTTACGACGAAGAATGTAATTATTACTATTTTAACCAAAGAGACGACTATTCAACGAAATAGTTGAATCCTCAAACAAAACAGGTTATAATTATTAACCAAATATTTAAATTTTTAACTAAAAAACATACTATTTTTACCAAAAGACTTTAAAATTCAATAAAATAGATGAATTTTTAAGAAAAATATTAATTTTCAAACAAGAAGATTTTGTAAAATAAAAAACGGAATCTCATGTTTAACGAAGTACGTAAATTTTCAACCAAACAGATGCTATTTTACTTTTAACAAAACATAATTTTTCAACCAAATATTTGAAATTCCAGACAAAAAGATGAATTTTTGAACAAAAAGATTAATTTTCTACCAAAAAATATTACTTTGAACAAAATACATGAATTTTCAATTAAATAGTTGAAGTTTTGACTAACAAAAGATAAATTTTTATTTTCAAATTTAAATATTCAAATGCTGAGTTAGAAAAACTAATATACAACCAAAAAAAGAAATAAATTATCAATAACATATTTTAGTTTTAAACCAGAGAGATGAATTTCCAACTAAAATTATGAATCTTCAATATAAAAAATTAATTTGAAAAAATATTCGAATCCTAAACTAAAACAGATTATTAATTTTCAACAGTTTCATTCAAAAAAAAAAAATCTAACAAAAAAATGAACTTTCACTCAAGTAGATGCATTTTTAGCAAATAAAATAATTTTCAGCTAACAAGACAAATTTTCTACAAAAAATACAAAATTTTAAATCAAGCAGTTAAGTTTTCCATCGAAGAAATAAATTTTCAAAGAAAAATATTAAATTCCTACCTAAAAAAATTATTTTGAACAAAATACATTACTTTCTATCAAAATAGGTAAAGTTTCTATTAGAAATATATATAATTTTAGTCAGAAAAATAAATTTACAACCAAAAAAGAAACAAATTTTGAGTAAAATGATTAAAATTTCAACTAAAGAGATGAATTTCTTTAACAAAATGATGAATCCTCTGCCAAGAATGTTAGTTTTGAACAAAATATTTGAATACTTAATCAAAACAAAGTATCAATTTTCAACCAAATAGTTGCATTTTTAATCCAAAAAGATGAAATTATAACGAGAAAAGATATCAATTTTCAATTTAAAAAAAGTTAATTTTCAACCTTGAAAGTTAAATTTTCAACTAGCTAATCGAATTTTTAACCAAAAAAGATTAATTTCCTACTAAAAAGCGATCAATTTTCATCATAAGACCTGAGTTTTTTAACTAAGAAATCAAAATAATGTGTTTGTAAACATTTGAGTTTCAATCCCTACAAAACAATTTTTTAAAAATGTTAATTTTCAACCAAGAAAGACGTTTTATATTAAATAAAATTGGTATAAAATAGATTACTATACATATATGTTATAAAAAGATTAATGAAATGTTTATGTAGTTAAAATCTTAAATGTGATAGACTATAGAGATTAAAGTGTCTCAAGTGGTATTTTTCTTTAAAAAAGTGACTATAGTAAGTTTTTCCTTAAAAAATGACTATCGTGACTTTTTCATTAAAAAGTGTCTCAAAAGTGATTTGAAAAAAAGACAACTAAAAGTGACAATAACCATGGACAATGATTTAAAAAAAATTTTTTTTTTAATTCGGACTATGCAGACCCTGTTCTGAAGAAATAAGTGAAATGGGGAATGTTGTGACGAAAATAGGGGATATTTGGGTTAAAAGTAGAAAGCATTACAATTAAGTGAAAGAGGATATGAGAACAATTTAGCTTGCTATTTAGGGACAACATTATTCTGAGGATTTTGCACAGTTGCAAACCGGCGTACCTACTTTTATTCTCGTCCCTCTTCAGTGAGATTTCCCCTTTTCCACGAATCGCGATCGCGGCTAAATTTGAAACTCGCTGGCGCAGTGGCAGCGCCGTTTTCGATTGATGGACGGTTTCGTGGTTTATCACACGTTTAAGCGATATGCTTTCCAGAGCACAGGTTCTCAGTTTCTTACGTTCGCAATAAGCAAAAGGCAAAATAGAATCGGAATACGAACTTCTTACAGATAGCGGCAAAGTTACTTACTTATCAAGGATACTCTCCATCCAAGGATCAAATGACGCATTTTTTTTCTTTGTGGGTGTATTTCAGGGAGGTCCAAGCAGCTGAGTTATTTATTAAAACAGAACAGAAGAATTCCACCCGGAAGTGTAGGCAAAATCAAGTATCAAAGCAAAAAAGGAACTCAAAAAGGGGGAAGGAAATAGGGTATTTTTTCACGAAAAAAGTGGATAAAATTTGGGAAAGATTCAATAGTTAGTGTTACATGTTAAAAGTAAGAAACAATCTTTCTATAAAAAAAATGTTGTATTTAAAAAGATCATTGGAAAACCATTGACGACAATATAAACAAGTCCGACAAAAATGAAAATTTGTAAATAAACCATTTTCATGTTTGAACTCGTTCTCATAATAAAAAATATTTTCTGTTTTAATAATAAAATCATTGATAATTGAATTGTGCAATTAATTTTTTCTGAATAAAGATCTTCTCATTTCGCACCATATCTCAGTGGTGTGAAGTGAGAAGATCTTTTTTCAGAAATATTTAATTTTAAAAAAAAATTTATTTATTTTCCACCTCACCAGAAATGTAGTTAAGTATTTTCTGTTATATGAAGAGTTCAATTTGTCTATAGTTTCTGATGATAATACAGATTCCTTTAAATTGAATTGATTTTTTATAATTGAATTTTTCTTCCCAAGATTTTACATTTAGGTCTCAGTATAATTAACACTTTCAATGTAAACTTTAAACTACCCGAGTAAACGTTCTTTTTTTTCGTAATTTTTAAAAGTGCTGAAGAGACTTTCCTATGTCAAAAGTATCGAAAAATGGCACTTAATTTTTTTTGTACTTTAAGCAAGGCTTTTTTTAGTACAAAAGAACTGGGAAAGTTCCCCTTTCTTTTTTAAAACGTTTTCGCAAACCCTAAATAATTTTTGGACCAAAATTACTGCAAAAGCACCATTTTATTTTTTTGAAAATTGTACAAATGTTGATAAGATTGATATACCAAGAAACTACTGTTGAAATGAGACTGAAGTACAAAAAAAGTTCAAAAAATGTCCCATTTCAGCAGGATTTTTTGAAGACAAATGTACGAGATTTCCAAAAAATAAGGTGGAACCTTTCCGGTACTTTTATCCTTAAAAAGTTTTACTAAATAGAATAGGTACGTGTTTGTGGGTACTTTTGTCCTAAAAAATCCATGGTCAAACGGAACATATTGAGTATAAGTTGTAAAATTGTCGAAAAAAATTAAAATTTGGGACTTTTTTTGATTTTTTGCAGAAAATTCCTGCTAAAAATAAAAAAAAAAATTTAGCAGGGCAATTATCATCGATCATGGTAAATTATTGAGTATGTTTCGTAATCTTTAATAAATTGCATCTATAATTTAGAGCGTTTATAGTATGAAAAATAATAAATATTTTTTTAAATATTGGTGTAGTTAAACCCAACTTTAGATTCTAACAAAATATTCACTAGCAGCAATTATTTAAATTAAATTGTCAGTTTTCATTCCATGATACAGATTACTATACATTTCAATATCCAAACTACATTGTGAATGTGAAATAATCAATGTTCTCTTTCTCTTTTAATATTAACATTAGCTAAATACTTTTCATAATGAAATTTGAGGATCCCGAAGTTTCACTCAAAATTTGAATTAGTCATTCGAGAGCCGCTAAAAAGACTCGAGTAACTCAGTCCGTTTTAAAAATGCGTAATATATTTTTTTTAATCACACCCAATTTTCTGGTTATGTCATATTACCATAACTCTTCCCGCTTCTTTGAATTCTTAAAATTCAAGATGAAATACTACCGTTGCACGGTTAGGGTACCAGAAAATTTAAATTAAGAACATTCTATTTTCTGCAGGCAAAAAACTCGTAATTGTATATAGAAAACAAACAAGACGTGGATTTTCAACAGCCTTTTTATGATATGTTATTGTCAGTATTCGCAGTGAATCAAGAGTCTTGATAGCGTATGATTTCGGCTGTATGAAGATGAAAATAACGTCGCGGATGTGTTTTAAGTTCGTCGACCGAGTCGACGTTTGACGTCGGTCGCTGACGTAGAGTGCGCCATTTGGTTGTACATACTAACATCCAAGCTCGTGCGAAAACGACCTCGATAACGATCAAGCCTGATCGACGTGGTTATTTGTGCACTTTTTATATAACCGTTATACTACATATGTCCCATAATTTTTCTCAGAAAAATTTCACGATCACATCAATTCAAAAACCTCACAGAGGAATCTAATAATTAATACAGCCACACAATTCTCCAAAAGTTGGCCAGTTAAAATAGAACTCCTTTTTTTATAAAGATTTTTACGAGACTATAAAAACAATACCATTCGCAAACAATTGTAAAAACTGGAGATTATTTTTTCTTTGAATGAAAAACATCAGACAGTTTGATGAAGCTTCTTGAATTATTTTCATTTAATTTAATCATATTCTGTTGTTAATTATAGATAATATAGATATTGAAGCCATTGAAAGTTAGATTGGTGGTCGTCAAGGAACACATCATCTAAATTCTATTTCAAAGTGAAAATTATGTGGGAAGCGATCGTGAGGAGAAAGCTAAGCTTGAGTGATTTTCGCGGATAATCGAAGGAAATTGAGCTGTTAGGGATTGTTTGATCTTATCCAAGCGCTATTGCATCATTATGCGATATTATAGGATTATCGCATTCGGAAATTGACGATTTATGTGAAACCAATGTTTGTATTCTCCATATTATTACTTTTCACATTAGATATTTTTTTATTAACATAAGAAAGTAAATCAAGAGGAAAATATCTCTGTTGAGAAGAATTTCCATATCAAATCAAGTATTGAAACGCTGAGTGAAAGTCTAAAAATTGCTTCTGCTAAAAGTGAATCACGAATTAGGGTGTAAACCTTTTATTATGATAATGAGAGACACTTTCTTATTTTTTAAGGGACGCAAGACCCATGGGTCCCTTCGAGAGATTTCTTGGGTCAGACGACCTTGCTTGGCACGTAGCAGATATTATGCTTCAGAGGCCTTCAGATGCATTCAAGATTCAGTTGGAAAGAAACAAACTTCGAGAACAAGGGTCGCTAATGAATAATTCTGTGCTCGTGATTCATAGGTCGATCCATTCGAAAACGTGATTTATCTTAAAACTTAACACGAAGAAAGGAAAGATGTTACAGGAATTACAAACCGAGTTTTCTGAGGATCTCGATGAGCATGCTTTGCATAAATCACTCAAGTGTTAAATAAGAGTTCTACATCTATTGAACACCGATCAAAACAAATGTGGTAAATAATTGGAGTTGAATTTGCATTCTGGGAAATAGAAATTGCCGAAAGAATTCTGATTAAAGAAACTGAATCAATTTGTTAAAGACGAAGGACCGTCAATTTCAAGATCACTCGAGCCGAGATAAGCATCATCGTCAATTGAAAGAAGCATGAACTATGGCAAGTCACATACTTGATCTTGACCGGTATCGTTCTTCATTCCGATCGATCAACAGAGACATTTTAAATTCAATAGTTACAATGATCACAATATCTGTGATTATTTACGTCTGAAGTTATCGTCTCACAGAATCTACGATCGATGAATAGCTTTAGAACTAGTTCAGAGACAGTCACAGTGTAACACAATATATTTGCAGCTGATTTCTAATTCGACTTCAGGAATTGGCATTCATCCCGCTTCGAGGGTCTTAAGAATTGAGGAGAACAGACGTTCTACAGGTGTCATGTAGGTTGACGCGTGACCAGATACTCACTACCCTTGAATTTGTGGAAAGGAGAGCAACTAGCAGATATCGCTGCAATCGAAAGTGAAGGATACAAGACTTATTTTATTTGAGACACATCTGAATGATCTAAATTTCTACAGAAAGGCTTTTTAATATATTATATTCAAAGTCATACTTATTTAAATAGATAGGCCTTCATCAGACATTCAATGAGACTCTCTAACTGAAAACGATACAATCGAAAGTGAACGAGGTGAGTCCAATGCCAACTGGGGAACTCCTACGTATCGATATTTCAAGTGGACATACGACACATGCGTTAATGGGTTAACGGGCTCGGAGAGATGACCCATATAACAAAATTGCGAGACAGAACTGGGTCCATTAACAAATTGTCACTTCTTTTTTGTTAGTTGGCTTTCCTCAGATTGAGGACAAATTCAAAAACATAATGACAAATGATCTAACAAGAATAAAATTCAAGTAGGAAATCATAAAGAAAGAAGAGATAAAGGGAGATGGTAGTATTTTGCTTGAGAATTATGCACTGGGATGTAATTGGTGAATACATTTGTATAGACAGAGAGGCATTCGTCATGTCGGTAGCTACCAATCGAACGTCAGCCTCATCTAACAGATTGCTGGTATCTCATTTCAGACGATAGAAATCTTAGACTGCTGCATCTCTCTAGCGGCTTCTATTTGCCCACGTACATCCCAAGATAAGCATTTTATGGATAATCGAGCGTCGCAGCTTGTCAATGGCTTCATAGCCACGGACTCGATGTCGATTGTGCTTAAAAATCGGATTATTCAACCCGATTTCTATTCAGTCGTATGCACTTTCTAATATCAGAATAATCACGTTCTGACCCAGCTCTAGATGCTTGAAATTTTGTCGCTCAAGCAATTTATAGCTTTAAGCACACCGATATAGCATAATCTAGCATCTTCTAGAATCTAGATGTTAGGTTCAAAGGGCTATGAATTATATTCAAAGAGTTATCGAATATTAGATAACTGTAACGCGCCATGTTACTATTACTGAAATAATTTGTAATGCATTAAAGTGCTTTAAATTTGATTCCCTTCAATTTGTTGAAAAATATAAGGGAAAGGAATCTATCTACGTGCGCTGCAACACGCGGGAAACGTTGAGTGGGAGATTAATAGCTGATACAAACACAAAACAAGATTGCTACGATTCCAATTTTAGATTGAACATATTTCATCTCTTCAAATAAAGTTTTTTTAATTGGATGGTATCAGGTTTGAAATGTTCAGTTTGGAACACTTTCAAATGAAAAATAATTCAATTCTGTACGTCTAGGTCTAAAATAGTTTCATTTTTTAGGGAGTGACTATCGAAAACTACTTTTTAATTTTTTTACGCTGAAAAGCTACTTTATGTGTGCAAGTAAAGTTTTTAATGATTTTTGTGAACTGTTCAATTTTGCAGGTTTCCAATTAGAAATGATGAAATTTTGGTGTTAATTTGAAATTGTTAATATTGAGGTCTTCAATACCTTTAATTGAAAATTGCGCTATATTAATGCTTTTAAATTAATATTGTTTAATTCCAAGGACATTCAATTTTAAATTATACGATTGTAAATATATTTTATTTTGAAATAGAGTTTAGTTTTCAATGAATTAGAATTCAAATTTTTAAACTTTAATTATATATCTATTTATGTTTGAATAATTGCAGACACATTTCACGCATCGGGAATTTTAGTTCATAGTGAACAACCCACTGTTAATTTTTGACAATTCTTAAAATTGTTTATTTAACAAAAGATATTTAGACTTTTGTGTTTTAGACTTAATTGGAGATAAAAGCTGCAAACCTTATTCAACTTTAATTACCTTGGATTGAAAACAGATTAATCTTGAAGTTTCAGAAGCAACTTTTGATCGATTTTTTTTTTAAATTTTATATTTTTTAATGCCTTTTGTGTAGTAAATCCTAGACCTTGTTAAACACGTAGTTTCTGGCTTTGTTGCACCAAACATTCATAAGTTTGCCAAAAACAACATAATTTGGATAATTTTTGACATATTGCGCAGAACAGAAAGCTTGTTTTGGAATGTATAAATATTCGCAAATTATTTAAATAGTTTTTTAAAAATTTCACTTATTTAGAAAATGTTTCACAACTTATCTAAATTAGACTGTTTCAGGTTTTTAACAAGATTTAAAGAAAAAACTGACCGATTTCGAAAAGTGATAATCCAGCACCTAAAAGTATTAAGCCATAGGATAGTAAAAAAATATGAAATTTTACAAACACCTTTTCAGTAAAATTCGGTTCAAGCTATGGAAGAATGTTGATGTAAACTTGAATTAAAGGTAAATTTTAAAAGTGGATGACAGAAAACAGAATATTTTCAGAATCTGAACATCTAAGTTTTCTTTAAAGAAAGTGGTTTTCAATTATGAAAAGATTTTAGAGGTATAGTTTTGCCTGTAGACCCCCCGTCGAAAATTCTGAAAGAAGGCTTTACGTAATTAATGTAAGCTTTCTACTTAAAAAACAATTCATTAGCATAAAATTGAATAACATGATTTTGTGGGTGCATTTTTTCGTTCTTTATTAAGAAGCTTGTATTGCGTGGAATATAACAGGTCCATATTCGTGTTGTGCTAATGACGAGATTAACCAGTGGTTACGCGTCGTTCGATGAGGGGGAATGAATCAACAACGCATTTATTGTATACGTGCCGCTCGGCTTGAATCGGCTAGACTCTACTACAGCGTCGGATTCAGAATGCACATTTTTTATTTTGTCCTAGTTTCTGTAGCAAAAAGCAAGGACACATAGAAAAAAGCGCAAGAGCAAAAGAAAAAAAAATTAGATCAAAGTTTGTAAGGCTTTACCACGAGAAGATTTGCTAGGAATCGTATTTTCTATTTTTAATGTGACAACAAAAAATTGCTTACTAATTCTTCAGACAGAAATATAATATCTTCAAAATCACTATCGCAGTAGTTTCATCTTTTGAAAAGTGAATATCTAAATTCTAACCATCGTGATCCATTCGAACGTGCACGAATGCCATCAGCTGTGGATGAATACGTATGTTGTTTATTTGTTTGCCTATCGGCCGTGTGCGAAGAAACTGCCTGTGCTACATCGCATGCAACTGTTTATAAAAATATTATTTTGAATATAGTTACGCAATTTATCTTTGTGATGTCCTAGTTAAAATATCTGATCACTGCAACATATTCTTTTTTTCGTTTTTTTTGTTTCCAAATCATTTTGGACTTACAAATCAAGACGATTACCTATATTCAGAATAATATTCCACAGGAATGTTAAATTGGTTCTTAAGGTATGGACATCAGAAAAACCTATTCTGTAGCAATACTGCATGCGGTTACCCAGCGGGCTCCCACTGTATGTTTCATAAAAACTACATGTCAAAGCAGTACTCATATATTATACTAAATGTGGATAGAAGCATCGCTTGCGAGAAACGCGTTCTTTCGGAAAATCAGTTGCCGCACACATGCTGCTTGTGGGTCAAGAATCGGCATTAATTCAATTGGCCTTGGGTGACAAGGTTCATAGAATTTCACTTTTGCAATAATTTCTACTTACTTTTTTGGAAAACTATTCATAAAAGTTTGCATTGACGCAGATGAGCAGAAGGATAAAAATCCCTCCCGTGGCGATTTTTGGCAGTGGGCATTCAGCGAACGCTATAGGTGGAAATTTGTGAATTCCTAATTCGTTATTTCACACACGCGATTGTCCATCCGAGTTTGGTAGCCTTAATTCACGACGCAACGCGCAGGCGTATGCAACAGGGTGTTTGTACGTGGGACTATGTGCTGTTATGCGTTTGCTGCTAGACTCGACTTTGGCTTAAAATGGTTTCGACCCACACACGTTAACGCATCAACCTGTTGCGGTCACAAAATTCCAGGAGATGTCTCACAATTATACTTTAGAAGAATTTTCACTTTTTAAAGTTGCACCAGACTACCCTGACAACCTTTTACAAATTCTAAATTTTGTAATAAATTTTTCATTCGACTATGGTTATTGAATTATGAAAATAAACAACGCAGTGCAGAAATAGGACTTAATGTTATCACGATGTCATAACTATATTAAAAAATATTTCTTTGATTCTGAGCAACTCTTTATTGAGTGAATCCTTACAAATATTTACGTCAATCTTTATTCTTTTTCTCTTTTGCTATTTCCTTTGTGTCCATATTTTCTGTTACAGGAACTGTGACAATTTGCTTCGAAGTAGGAGATGAATACTCTGACGCTTCAGCAGCTTCTATAGCTGAATTAGATTCAAAATACCTACTACTTTTAAAAAATTTCAATAAAAACTACCATCAATATCGAGGGAAGGATTGCGGCAGAAGAGAACATTCGACTTCCACTTTTCTGTCGATTGCACTTGAATCTTCACTCCTCCTCATTGTATGAAGTTCAAAGCATACAGAATAGCTTCTGAAAGAACTCGGAAAGCAATATCTCATAGACTAAAGTCGGTGTCAAAAGTACGCGACCCTCACTTTGAACGCTCACCACTCTTTGAAAAAAAAATCGCGGAAAATTCTAGCCAGGTACACGTGGAAGGTTCAAGTCTCTCGCGTTAAACAATATGTACATTGTTGTTCTACAACAATTTTCCGCATCATAGAAAAATTGTTAGAAAAAAAGTATCCATTTCGTTTTTCATTTTTTTAAAGTGATAAGATTTTGCGGTAATTTTTATTTAACTAATGGAATCAGTAAATTTCTACTAATCATCACTAGCTCAGTTCTAGCTATGGCAATTAGTAGAATTTAATTGATAATTAGTTCTATTTTACTAATTCAAATTTAGAGAGTGCATTAGTTGGATTTGAGATTTGATCTCGGGATGATAGGGTCCCGATGAGAAGGTGGATGATAGCGGAAATACAATTACGTGGGTCGTGGGTCGGAGCAGCCAAAGTCTATCAGTTCCTGGTGGTTCTCCATTGGTTGTGATTTCCGTGGGTGAGATGTACCAATGGCCCTATGCATGCATGCACACCATCGTTGCTCACGGTTGGTCGATACGTAATTCTTCCCAACGTTATAAAGAAACAGCTGATGTAGGTGTAAGTAATATTTATGCATGAGGCTGGATGCACAATTTTCAGGGTATGCACATAGGATATTGCTATTTGTTGCAATACGTGTCAACTAGGGGACAAGATGCCGTTAGACGACATAGACACCAGTAACACACATATCGAAACGATTCCACTCTGGAATCTCGTCCTCTTAGAGGAATTGGACGTCTTGGACAAAAAAGAGTTACGAACCATCTTTCCAGTTCTCAGAGGTCAAAAGTAGAGTATGAGAAAAACTAATTATAATTCTCTTTTATTTAATATTGAAATAAAGAACCCTGCTCAATTTGTTCCCGCAGCACCCACATTGGTATTTACTATTATTAGACAGTACAAATTAAACAATTCGTTTATAAGGTACTGAAAAAATGTCATTTTTGGGATTCGCAATGTTTAGCTCATTTAAAGTCATATTTTGGGTATAAAATGCGAGACAATTATAAACAAATTTACAGTTTGTTTATTTTTTATTGAATGGTCTTACATTTTTTACGGTATCAGTTAAAAATGTCGTTCTGATTGATCTTTGCTAAAGTCAATATAGATAAGCGTGAGTATCACAACATTTGGAATAAAAAACAAATTAGCTGTGAACTTTTTTGCATTACTAATTACTTCTATAAGGGAGGTGACTTTCATTAGTTATTGCTTGAATAAATTACTTCAAAAGAAACTGAGCTATTTTTAGCAAAACTCAAATTCCTAATTGTATCATGTGGAATTTTAATTATTCCTATACGAAGCATCTTTGGTAGCAATTTCTTTAAGGAATGTAGAAAGATATATGTTCCTTGAACATCTGTTCTTTTTCAGAAAATACTACATTTCTATCATTTGTAATCAGAAATTAGGACAAGGTAATTAAAAATCAGATTCAAGGTAAGAGTGTTAACTGCTTTTTGTTGTTGTAAGTAAATCCTAATAATTAAAAAATAACATTTTTATATATAGCTTTATACAGAAAAATAATTTTTCAATCAAATTAGGATTAATATAATTTGGAATAGGTATTTTTTTAAACATCATTACATCATTTGCATTTCCCCTTTGCTATTTCTCATGTTGACAAATTATGTACTTTTATTTCCCTTAATTGCTTTATAAAGTAGTTTCTTGCCTCTTTCAAAGTCGTTTTGTATTTTCTTCTCTTCTTCTGCTCTAATTGTATCTTTACTTTCTTTAATTAATCGCGTGAGTATCCTCTTTTTGCGTGTGTAATCATTTATACGTCTATTTCTTTCCTCATCGCTAAGACCTGTCATGTTCAAAGCTCTCATGTACGCTTCTTTCTTTGTTTTTTGGGCAGCCTCAATTTCATCATTCCAACATGCATCACCAGACATTCTTCCTACAACCGCGGTACCGCACACTTCGATC
>JAAAKG020032863.1:0-19494 GCA_010014905.2 Druon quercuslanigerum
CAAAAACTAAAGATCTCATTGAATTGATAGATTTTAAATAGATTTTTGTAGATTTGATAGAGATTACATGACATTGCATGGACCTTAGGAAAAAATATTATAGCAAAATTAGTATAAAAGTATAGGCTGGTAATGATTTACCGATAATTTTTTTGTAATTATAGGAAATTTATTATAGAAAGTCATTATATACAAAACAATTATAGGATAATTAGCATTCAAATAAACAAGCTAAAAATATTGAAAGAATTAATTTGAAAGCGATTCTACACAGATAATATTAACGTAGAAAATCCATGGAAATTCATTAAATCCATGAAAATTTTTTCTTTAAATTGATTAAAATCTTTGAAATCTATTGAAATCGCTAAGAATCCCTTGAAATCTTTAAACCTGTTTCGAAACATTCAGATACTGGTTAATATTCTTTAGAAATAATTCAAAATTCCTTAAAAATGAGATTCATTAGATTTATTCCCTTACCCTAAAGTTCTTTTGAGAAATTCTTTGCAATCTTGCAACCCTTGTGTGCACACCAAACTTTATCCACGTTGTTGCACACCTAGGTTACGCGGGTATCCACCTCTCTCTATTCAATTTTCACATAAAGATGGGATTTCCATGGGAACCAAAAAAAGTGAAAAGTCAAAAGTCAAAGTGAGTGCCAAGGGCACAAAACACTTTAACACACACAAGACACCAAAACCTGCTCCGGTTATGCTGCAACCCGACACACAATATTACATGTCAGGTTCCCGCTCATCGAATTTAACGAATAATGAATTATTAATTAATAATTAATTAGAGTATTATTAATTCTATTATTATTCCTCACATTTCACGTGCCAGAATTAAATAACTTGATAAGAAATTAATAATCCACTCAGAGTTGATTTTTTTATGGTGGATACGCGGGTGTCCTGTATGTTTCCGCAATGTATGTATACTTTGAAGTCGATTACTTTTGCAAAAATTCCTAAATAATTTATAAATACACAAACTTGCTTAAAATTAAACTAAATAACGACGATTTGAAGGCTTCAAGCGAAATTTTGATTTTTACTCCACTTACATGCAAAAATGTACCGTGGTACATTGCCCCAATAGTACGGAACGTAACGGGAACGCCGCTGGGGAACTTTCCAGTAGAACGTTCTAGGAACTTTTCACTGGGACCTGAGGGGAACCATCGATTATTGTTATTTTTAGAAACAATTATCTCGTAAACCGTAAGAGATAGCTAAAAATAGATAGATATAGTATTATAGTTCCCAAGTGGCGGACATTTTACACGTTCAGGGAACGTTCCGTGCTATTAGGGTAATGGGTAAAAACCCGCTAATGCAAGTAGACATTATTTGAAATTCCTTTAAATATAAATTAATTTAAATGTGTTCATTAAAGTTCTCTAAAAAATAGGAAAAATCTCTGAAAATCTTTAAAATCCCTTAAAATTTTTGGTATTGCTAAGAATCCCTTGAAATTTCATTCAATTTAATTTATTTTTCCAAGTTCTGTGGAAACCCCTTTACATCTTTGGAAATCATACAAATTATCATTATTATTACACAATTAAGCCGCTTCCCTTTTGGGGTACGCGAGACTCACTCGTTGGGGAAGGGAGTAGTGTGAGAAAGGGATTATAGAATTTTTAGATTGATCTAGAATTCTCGTGTTATTTATTTAATAAAACGTTCATTCCGCAACACTGCTCCGGCCCAGGTTACTGATCAATCTCTCTAGCAATCACCCCAAGTGAAGATCCTCACGAAGTCGTCATGTGAGGTTCCCCAATTGGGTTCATTAGTATCCAAAGTCTTTTGTTTCAGGCGTCATTCTCTCTATTGACACTCTTCTTATTAACTATTTTCCGCCATACTTTTCTGTCCTGGCATACTTCTCTAGCTTCTTTAACGTCCATGCATTTTTTATGCAAGCTATTGTGTTTCTATGGCTTCTTATATCTCTACGAATTAGGGTCTATATTCATTATATCATTCTAACAATTTTTTCCCTGGTCTGCCTCCTGGCACACTTCCATTTACTTTACATTGATACACTTGTTTCGTTAGTCGCCCATCTTTCATTTTCTCAACATGCCCAAACCATCTCAAAGAATTTTTTTTACATATGTCAACTAGTGTGTCCTCTACACCGCATTCTTTGAGACTTATCTAAATACTCACTTTGTCCATCAGTGTCTTACCGTACATCATGCGCAGGAATTTCCTGCTAATCACGTTAATTTTACTCTGATCCTTTTTCTAATAAGTCGAGGTCTTGCCACCGTACATCACAGTGGGTATAAATATAGACCCCCTAATAGTGCCCTTTTAACTCCACTACATATATTTTTTCTTCTGATAATGAGCCTTGCTCTACCGATAACCTTCTTACCCTCGTTTATACGCCTATCTAACTCCCCATCTATCTTTCCGCCAATAGTGAATAGGCTACCAAGATATACCTACTTATCAATCTGTTCTATTCTCGCATGGATGAGGAAAATGTTGCATATTATTTTCTCAATCTTTCCTCCAAACACCATAGTTTCTTTTTACTTGCGTTAAAGAGGGACGCTAAAATAGGCTGTTTTTAGTCTAATTTTTGGACCTCGCTAGCGACCTAAGAAAAATATAATTTTAAATTGCAAACAATTACCCCTATTTATGGGTTGAGCAGACTCCAAGAAAATTAAGAAATAGGAAATACCATTTATTATAAAATCATTTTTTATTGTATTTTTTCTATAAAATAAACCTTACAAAAGTAAAATCACGTATTTTCTTCATCGACGCGGGGTTGATGTGAATTAATGCTATTTTCTTTTGCTCGCATTCAGTTTGCTAAAAATTCCTTGCTATCACTGTCCCGAGATTCGCACCTTCTTCGTCGAAGAGGACCATTCTTAGACACTTGTTCATGACTATAATAAATAGCCATGAAGACATAACGCATTCTTGTCTAACACCTTGCATAATATCGAATCCTTACACTCGCTTTGCTGTCACTATACAGTTTTACGAAAAGGGTGTCGGGAATCACTTTAAAATTGTCACTATTAGGTAAGCGCAGACTTATAAATAATATAAACTTGAGGGTTGTTTTAATAAGAATAGTTATAATAAAAAGGAGCAGGTTTATAATAAATATATATATCATTCACAGGGCTTTAAAACACATTTCGAGTATTACTATCTACAGTTTATAGAAAAAATTTTATCTCTCAAAAACTGTAACTCAATTTTTATTGGGTAAAATTTTCCGAAAATAATATTTTTTGAAGAAAATTGGATAAAAAATTAATTTTTTTGTTTCTTTCATGGAAAATATAATGCACTTCATTTTTTGTTGAGACAAATTTGAAGCAGCATTTTTTTTTAAGCCAGCAGCCCCCTCAGGGCTCATTTCAGCGCTTCCTGAGGTGAATTGAAAACAAATTTCAAATAAAACTTAAATAATTTTTAATGGAGAATCTGAATAAGCAATACAAAATTTAAGTTCCCATTCAGAATTTTAAAGTTATCCTACCTCCCACCCCAGCGGGTACGGTGTGGGGTAAATCTTTGTAGAGGCCTCCCCCCCCCAAGAATAAAAAGTTTTTATTACAAACCTTTTTTTCGGAGGACGCGTATTTATTGAGATTTGTCCATGTCTCAAGACAAAAAAGCACCCTGTATACATTCTGCAAGATTCATTCAAGAATTAATCCTCATAATGGGTTGGGATGGGGGGGGGCTATTCTTTTTCCATTATGTATTTTATTACGATTATTCTGAAGAATTTTTCAGCTAATAATTGCATAAAATTTGATCATTTTTTTATTACAGCATTAAGCCGTTTCCCTTTCGGGGTAGGCGTGACTCATTCAGTGGGGAAGGGAGTAGTGTGAAGAAGGGATTATAGAAATTTCAGATTGATCTAGAATTCTCATGTTATTTATTTAAATAACACTTTCATTCCGCAACACTGCTCCGAACCAGGTTGCTCATCAATCTCTCTAGCAATCACCCCAAGCGAAGATTCTTCCTACCAAATATTGTGGCATAAAACTAAATTAAGTTTAAATATTCAAAATATCATTGAAAATTGAAATATCCTGCTCGTAATGGGTTAACACGGGCTATTCTTTTTCCATGATGTATTTTATTACGATTATTCTCAACAATTTTTAACTTAAAAAATGCATAAAATTTGATCATTTACTATCAAATACTGTGGCGAAAATTAAATTGCAATTTATTTAACTATAAGTGACATTTTAAATATTCAAAATATCATTGAAATATCCTGCTCGTAACGGGGTTTTAAACCGTTTTTTAACGGTTTTTTTGTAAATATATATATATATATCTTACTTGAAAAAATTTCGTACATATTTCAAATGACCAACGGGCCTACTTTTTAAAGTTTATTAAAGTTTTTACCGCTGAAGACTGGTGACCTTCTCAGTATAAAAACATCAACCCAAGACTGAAGTTTGGTGGGACGGACTTTATAGCTACAATTTCCACCATATGATAAATTACTACTTAACATGGACAAGATTTCGACTGACAAAATAAACTTATTGCATAAATGTGATGATTGGGCGTATGTTCTAAACAATGAATAATACAAACAATAAAATAGCCTCGGAAAGGACAGAAAATTTAATTGACAAGAGACATGCACACGGAAACTGTAAAGGTCAAGTTTCAGGCGACGAATGGAGACTGGGTGTTTGGAATGCTGGGGGGGGGGGGGGGGAAAGATCTCAAGTTAAAAGAATTACGAGAAACTATGCACGTAAGGAAATTCGACATTTTATGTATGTCTGAACAAAGAAAAAGGGATGCGAAAGTAGGGACATAGAAAACGGGTTGTTGAAGGGCGGATTTGATATATGGACGGATTTGATATATGGGACACTGTAAATGATACGATAAATACTTGCCATCATAATGAAAGAATAATTCTGCTAGGAGATGTGAATGGTTGGGTAGGCATCGAACATCAGGATACAGAAAGAGTAATACGTATTTTTGGGGATACAAGAACAAACTATATTGGAGATAAATTAGCTGGCTTATGCTTAGAGAGGGGTCTGTTTATTACAAATACTTGGTTTAGGTATAAAATGATCCACATATACACCTGGTCTAAAGGAAATAACTACAGTATAATTGACTTTGTTGCTGCGGACGAAATACTAAGAGAGCTAGTCAAAGATACGAGGGTCATGAGGGGTTCTGAATGCAATACTGACCATTACTTTCTGATCGGGGATGGAAAAAAAGAGAATCAAGAAAACAAAACAAACGTAAATCAAAATTGATAACCTGCAGAAACCGAAAGTGCGAATAGATTTCCAAAACAAGGTATTCGAAAGAATATAAGGCAGCTTGGGAAGCGCTTATACGGAATAAAGATATTGAAGGCGCATGGACTATGTTCCGGGATATGATTGTTAGATGTGCGATCGAAGTGTGTGGTATCGCGGTGGTAGGAAGAATGTCTGGTGATGCATGATGGAATGATGAAATTAAGGCAGCCCAAAAAGCAAGGAAAGAAGCGTACAGGAGAACTTTGTACATGGCAGGTCTTAGCGATGAGGAAAGAAATAGACGTAAAAATGATTACAGATACGAAAATAGGATAATCAAACGACTAATTAAAGAAATAGCTTGAAGGCAATGAAGGGAAGTAAAAGTACAGAGTTTGGCAACATGAGAAATAGTAAAGAGGAAATGCAATATGAGGCAGGCGGGATTAAAGACGCTTTCAGAGACCATTTTAAGGGACAAACCGGAGATGAAGCTGTAAGAAATCACAACTTCGATGTAGAACACAATGCGTTAGAAATCTTAATTAAGAAAGTCTGTGTCACTGAGGTTAGGGATATAATCAAGAACTTGAAAAACGGTCAGGCTTCCGCAGTAGACAGTATTAACGCTGAAATGCCTAAACTCGGCGGCGAGTGCATATACCACACACACTGTGCGAATTGATAAATTTATGCATCGAAATAGGAGAAGTCCCAGATGATTGAAAAAAAACGATTATCGTACCAATATACAAAAGAAAGGGAGATAGTCATAGCTGGTCAGTGTTTTAAGCTAAGAAGGTCACAAACCTTCAGCAGCGTTGTGTTAGACGGGAGTTCATGTGATCTGTTTATTACCTGGCCGTCCTCTGGGCAAAATTTAATTTTTGATTTTCAATTATTTTTTTATGCTGGCAAAGTGTGAATTTCGGATTTTTCAACAAAATTCAAAAAGTTATTTTTTTCTGAAAACATTCAAAAATTCGTTATCATAATCATGTGAAGTATGTCAAAAGAAAAATTTTTCTTGTCTTGACTTATTTTCGTATCGTGCATTGTTTAGCTGAAAATGTTCATTTTCGTTACTTTTTTTGGATTTTGAAAATGCTATATCTCTAAAAATTTTCATTTTATCGAAAAGTGTCAGTTGGATAAATTTTTTGTCTTTTTGAGTGCTATAAATAATTGTACAGAGAATTTTTGAATCTTAAAAAAAGGAGTCTCAAAAATGTTCAAAATGTGCTCATATTTTTTAATTTTTATCTAAAATAGCTGGCTAAAGAACAACAAATCAATCAATCTACAGACTCACAGAAAGACGCACACAGAACGCAAACAGACAAACACATTCGTAAAAACTTTTTTTCCGACTCAGGAGGCCTCAAAACGTGGGCATTTGACAAAAACCGAGGGGGTCAAATTTTACACAAATGTAATACCTTCTCTAGATGAGAATGTAAAAAGACACTATTGATATAGATTTATAAATTAGAATAACACAAAAACTCTTACATAAAGTGTATTAATTAAAACCATAATCAAAAGTAACTTAGATTATTGAAACTGGATTTAAAGAAATTGTGGAAAAGGTGTCATATAAAAAATGAAAATGAATGCTAATATTTGCTTACTTTGAGAGCTACAAATTAATTCCGTACGTTATACTAATAGCATCGATTAACCTTCTACAAGTTTTCGTAACTGTACAATTGTAAAATGTATTCGTTTTTTATTAGCCTATGCGTATATATGCGAGTGTGTGTGCGCGTGTGCGTGCGTGTGTGTGAGAGAGAGCTGCGAATTCAAATTAATTGAGCCAGGCGATATCGGATATTCCAACGCGGCTTCGGATGCGCCATTCGCGGGGTTTCATTGCCCGCATCTCTTCTGGGCCCATTTCAGCCAAGCGCGTTAATTGGCTGGAGCAATTAATTTCAACAAGTTTGCTCGATGTGATTAGCTCACGGTCGTATACTGCACAAGTGTAGCAGAGAGGAGTGTCGTCGATGCGATGGACCCGGAAAACCAGGAACCTGTTTCTGTTTCCTTCGATGTACTTACATATTCATTATTTTCCCCTTTTCACGAGAAAGGTTTCGCTATGTCCGTTAGTTAATTGAATTAAAAGAGGCAGAGCTTCGCTGCAAAGAATCGAATCGCCTCTCATCCAAACAGGAAATTAGCTTCAGTTTTATATATGGAACGAAAGACGATGTTAATGAGACTTTTCTAACGTCTTTTTCTTTACTTTCTGATCTGCATTCAATCTAGGAGATGTTGAGTTTTGCGACCATTAAATTAGCTATGATTTGCTTTTACTATTACTTCCTCACGAGAGCCTAAGGCTTTGTGTTAGATCAAACTTTGAAAGTTAAAACCCAATTCGCATCTGGACATTTGGGTGAAGCCAGTCACGGACTTGTGCGCGGGTGGTAACAGGGTCTCAATACACGAAAATTGCGGAATAGACATCATCTCTTTTTTCAATCGAAATTCTTTTTTTAATTTGTTTTGATAAATTCCTAAAGTAAAACACTAAACATACAAAAATAATATTTTAATAGGCGCACCATCCCAAAATTCTATAAGAATAGGAAACTAGGGTGATTTTTAAAATTTTAAATTTTAAATAAAATTAATGAATAAGTTTTATATTGAATTGAATATAAAATGCTTAAGATTGAAAGTTTAAATAAATTGTATTTTCAACACATAGTTGAATTTGCAACAACAAAAATCTACCCACTATGCAGAAATTAACTAATCGACTTTTAATCCACAATAGGCATGTAGTTCTCAAATTTTGCCCCTTTCCCAAATTTTTCTGTCCTGGACTGCAGCTTCTGTAGTTTATATGGAAAATCTGCCACTGACTATAATAAATGCTTAATAACAAATTCGTATATCTTTCTTGGTTGGACAACTTTTGGCTATTCATTTTTTTGCTTATCATAAATCACTTTACCAAACTTTTAATTTTTGTATTTTTAATGTTACTGTTTACGGTTAAACAGAAGCTACGAATCATATCAAAATATAATTTATAACAAATTTATAGATCTGTTTCGGGTGAAAAATGTTCTTTATTCATTTTTTCGCAACTTGTGTGGGTTTTCCAAAAATATATTTTTTTATTATAAATTTTGTTTTTTACGATTAAAACAAGAAATATGCATCCTATTGTCACTTGCGAACTTGTAGGTCTTTTGTTGATGAACAATTACAATCAAATCTGCTGGTTACCGTCCTCGTGCTTACGTTTTGGTTGTAAGGAAGATTGTTTAAATGGCACTAAAAACCAGTGCCAAAACTCAATCTAGTCTGATTATTCTTTTAAAAGTTATTATCCAGTATGCAGACAACGAAAACGTCGACGACAGATAGACACCATCGTAAAACCTGTTTTTTTTTTCGGAATCAGAGTTCTCGAAAAGTGGAGATTTAAAGAAATTCGCGATAGTCAGTTTTTATATAAAACCAACACCTTCTCATTATGATTAGATTGTAAAAAGTTAATGTTCTGCCAAAAGAGATACATTTTCAACGAAAAACTTGAGATTTCAAGATAAAAAGTCAAATATAAAAAAAACAGTTGTTTTTTGAACTCGAAACGTTGAATTTTTTTACCCAAAAAGGGGACTTTGCAAATAAAATGGTGAATTTTTAACAAGAAAACAAATTAATTTTAAATCAAACAGTCGCAATTACAACCAAAACATTGTTAAACAAATTAAGTTGAATTTTCAACCTATTTACAAAGATGAGTCTTCTATTAAATGGCCAAGTAATTTTCTACCAAAAAGGTTCATTTGCAATTCAGAGGGCCTATTTTTTTATCAAAAATGGCTCATTTTGATAAAAATAGCTGAATTTTCGAAAAAATAGGACTTTTGAATAAAATCGTCGAATTTTCGACCAAATCGTTGAATTAAGAAACGAAACTTTCAACAAAATAGTACCTAAAATTTTCAAGAAAATAGTTGAACTAAAGAGATCTTTAACTAATAAAATGAATTTTTAACAAAATAGTTCTACTCTCAGCCAAATAGTTGAATTTTCCAGAAAGAAGATTCATTTTCTTTCAAAAAAAGAGCAATTTATAACACAATTCATTAATTACGGAGGGATAGATGCAGAGTTAGATAGGCGTGTAAGCGAGGGTAAGAAAGGTTATCGGCAGAGCAGTATACCCATTATCAGAAGGAAAAATATATCAAGTAAAGCAAAAAAGGCAATGCATGATTGTATGTTTATACAGACTGCACTGTATGGTTGCGAGGTCTGGACCTGCCAAGAAAAGGATCAGAGTAAAATTAACACGATTAACATGAAATTCCTGTGCATGATTTGAGCTAAAACACTGGTGGACAAAATGAGCATTAGAAAATCCTCAAAGTAAATGGCAGTGTGTCCAAATGCAGACCGCGGAAAGAATTATTAGGGTGCGTGAACGAGACCTTAATTTGAAGACATAAGAAGCAATAGAAACGCAGGAGCTTGCGTAAAAAATGCATGGACGTGAAGGAAGCTAGATAAATATGCCAGGACAGAAAAGTGTGACGGCAAATAGTTTATAAAAAGAGTGTCACTGAAGCGAATGACGCCTGAAACAAAAGACCTTGGACACTAATGGGCCGAGTGCTAGAGAGATTGATCAGCAATCTGTGTCGGAGCAGTGTTGCGGAAAGAACGTGTTGTTAAATAAATAATACGGTAATTCTAGAACAATCAAAAATCCATACGCTCTCCTTTACATTACTTCCTTCCTGAACGAGTAAGTCACGCTTACTCCAAAATAGATTTTGCCAAAAATAGATTAGTTACATTTTCAGTTGACAAAACTATTTTTTAACTAAAATCGAATTTTCAATCAAATAGTTATATCTTTAACCAAATAGTCGAATTTTTAATTTAAAATAATAATAAATAATTCAAAAGAATTAACTTTCAATGAAAAATAGTATAGGCAGTCATAGGAAAAAATTCTTGAAAAGAAGATAAAAAATAGGAACATTGTTATTCCATTTACATTTTTCATGTGTGATGTCGCATTCTGCATTAACCATCAGTGTAACGTATTTTTTAAACGGCCCCCTAGCTGTATTTGGAAAAACTGAAGGAAAATGGTTGCAGAATAGTAATTATGTCTTAATAATGATTTATAATTCTATAAGTGTGATTGGAGAAAGGTTATGGTTTGAGTAGAAGGTGATAGGTCCATTTATAATAAGAGCCGTTGCCGCGCCCGGGAGATAATGCATAAGACACGTTAAGGCTCCCCAGCTCAATTGGTTATGAGCTCACCGAGAGGTGGACGTCTCAATTTTCTACTCGGCTTAATGACCGATCGTTAAAACCCGGCTCCACTTCTTGAACCGGCTCCAGGGCTCGTCCCGCGGAGTCCAACCTACACCTGCATCCTTTTGCCAAGCATCGTACTAACGTAATCACTGCTGTCTCTCGTAATGACGTTTATAAACCTCGTCGAGCTTCACTGCTGCAGCTATACTCAAGCACACACCAATAGCACTCAGGCACCACGCTCAAAATACATCTTTTCTGTTTATGTCTTAATTACACTTTTTGCAATTACGTTGCATTATCATCTAAAGGGTTTTCACATTTTAATTATTTTTGTCACGCGCCGAATCACGTAGAAAAGATTTTTCAAAAATTGTAAGCTGACGTGACAAAATTATCGTGGAAATCCACGTCCGTGGAGTACTCGAACTTCAAAAATTCAAAAATGCCATCCATTTTTGTGCATCTCTTAAGGTTTACAAGATATTTGTAATTGAAAATTACATTTAAAGGACCATGTAACATATGATAATTCAAATGGATTTCCACCTGGAATTCCATGTCAAACTTCACGTCAAATCCCACGTGGATTTTTTCACTAGGGAGAGAATCTCACTGTTTCTCTACAGTCTACATCCATACAGATCAAAACTGGAGCTCTCTTCTATGTGTAAAATGTATGTTTATCAGGGAGGTTATATTTTTGCTTCGAATTTTAATGTTTATCCCCCCAAATTTGAAAAAAAAATAATATAGACAGACGTTTTTGTCAATCTTTTTTAAGAATCCTCAATATCATATGTATCAAGTTGTCCTCAACAGTCTTATTCAAAATTAGCCACAGAATAAGAATCAAAAATTACTTTATAAATTTCACCCATATAAATCTGGTTTACATAGTTTTGCAAGTTTTTTGCGCTAATTATTATTTTTTTGGGGGTTTCTTTTAGTAATAATTGTTTCTAATTCATAATATATCACTTTTTACTGATAATCAGATATCTGAATCAATTGTTTAAACAATTTATGATTGATTAAAGCAATTTAATCTTAAAATAGGGCAAAAAAGTCACGTTTGATCCTGAATTTTTTAACTTTCAAAAATAATTGTTTAAAAAAATTATTATTATTTAAAATAATATTCTCTTAGAAAAATGCTAGAAGGTTTCGGCCTTTTTTCTGATTTTTCACGATTTTTCCACTTTCAAATTAGACCTTAATTACACGTAATAATTCATTTAAGTTAACAAAATAATTGTTTAAAAATGATATTTTAACTTGCAATAATATTAGGTTTAAGTAATCGTAGATAGTTGCGGTTTTTTCCAGAAATTTCTCACTTTTTCCCACTTTTCACTTAGAGTCAGATAATGATTAATGAAATTAAACAAGCATATATTTTAATTTAAAAAAATAAATAAAACGCACATTGTGGAAAAATGTTTTGTTTTTCAAAATATCACTTTTGATACAATAATTAAAAATATATATTTAAAATATTAGGTGCAATTTAGTTATAATTTTAACATACAGAATCAATATTTAGAAAGTTAATAATTGTTTAAAGGGTACTCAATGTATACTAACTATTTTAGCAGCATTAAACAATGAAAACATGTGAATCACAATATATTTTGTGTTTTGTAAATGCTATACTTTCAATTTTTTTATAACATATTGTATCTCTCATGAAGCTGCAGAGGTGAAATGTCCACATTTTCGATAATCTATTTTAAACTGCTTTGTAATAATTTTTTTCTTGCATCTGGAAACAATTTTTCATTATCTCTACACGATTTGAAAAATTTTTAGTGAAAAGATTTATTGAAAGTAGTTGCAAGAGCAACATCTCATTCAGCACAATCATGCATGCATTTTAATGAATTTATTGTCTGCTTTGCTTCCTGAAAACATGTAATCTTTTCCTATTTTTCAACATTTTCATTTAAAAATGGTGTGTACCAATTTTAGGCTGTGACATAAAAAATAAAATTTAAATAAGTCAAGCGATCCTTTAGTATTCTTTTAAACGACAAAACATTAGATGCTTTGTTTCATTAGGAATTAATTCGTAAAACGAAAGCAATTTTTGGTTTAGATACTACAAATATGGATGAACTGAACTAAGAACTGCTTTAAACATTTGTGCTGTTGCATAAGTTTTGTTTAATACCCATAATGAGAGATTTACAAGAACAATAAAGTGTATTGGTAAATTTGCTGAACAAATTTATTTGGTGTATTTTATATATTGTTGGTCACATGTTAAGATTAAAAATTGTAGTTGAAAAATTATTTTAAATGATATAGATGAAAGCAAGCCGAATTTTGAGACTAATGTTTGACATCACTTATCTCTATTTATTTGAGACATATTCTGTACTAAAACTTTAACGCCGTTTCAGATATGCTCCGATTTGCCTAATATTTATAGGGTAATCTTTTTTCATGATTTAGAAAAAAAATATCAAGGTACACCGTAACTTTGGAAGAGATGATGTTTTCTAACCGTCAAAAGGAATACATTAGATCTTTATATATTAGTTTTCATTTGAAATCGACTAAAACGTTAAAAATATAATACATGGACATTTTATTCTAATTACCTGCTTCATTTTATGTAAAGTTTTGATTCGTTTTTCACATTTCTCTTGACTTGAATTAATCATGCGTGTGATGACTGCTACTAGCTGAAGCAGAAGAGTTTGCTTTTTTATTATGGTATAATGCTGCTGGCTCGGTCGGATAGACGAGCTAATTCTTATAACATTGGAACATTCTGGTTGTTATCTAAGTTTACTCTAACTATATTCCCCACGTGTTTATACACTGCATGAATGATATCATTGATCATTACCCCAAATATGTGATTATTATGATGCACTAGTGTAAAAGTATCAACTCGTACGAAGGCTAATGGTATAAGATGACCATCTGGATCTCGGTAAAAATGGATATTAAGAAGTTGCTCAGGCCCAGGAGGACGAAAAATTTCGAATTGTATACTTAATCCTGTAAGAATAAATAAAACTAAATTTTAATTTTGGAAAAATGACGATTCTTTGGACTAGTCCGGAACCGAGGAAAATAGTCTACTATCCATATTATGCTGAACAAATCATACCGAATGAAAATTTATATCTCTTACAAAAAAGAGTATAATGTTTTTAACTTCCTTTAGATATGACAAACTCAAGTAACAGTTTTTTTAAATTCTGCTGAAAGATTTTTCATTCCACTTTAAACAGATCAGGATAATCAATCGCCCGCTATGCGCGTGTAAAGTTTCTCTATTTGAGGACAAAACAGTACCCAATTTCTTTGCTCTTTTGGACCATTCCCGGTGCATGTAAGCGTCTCGAAATTGTTGAATGATCAACTGCCAATGATTCTGCAAGCTCATCTTGCGTTTGAATCGGGTCTTCACTGAGTAACGTCTCCAATTCCTCACCCTCGATCTTTCCCCCTAAAGTTTCCAAAAGCAATCGATGACTTTCAGCAGCACTTTTCTTCAAATTGAAAAAGAAACGTAAAAATTCCCACAAATGCTGTTTTGTTGGTACGTAAGCCGACATATTTAATGCTACAAAAACTATGCTGTTTACACTTTGGTGAAACGATATGTCTCAAAGCGTTAAAGTACCAGTAACGCCATCTCTTAGAATTCCCTCAAGATTAATGCACGCACCCAATATTTCCGTAATTACACATTTTGATTTGAAATCCACTTTTTTTTGGATAACTTAAAGCACATAGCATGTTTTATCATTAATAATCGACAAATACTGCTAAACTAATTTTGATTTTGTGTGAAATGAAATTATCTGAATGATTATCGTGAACGTAAATAAAATTTAACATACAAACTTCTTAATGATGATTTCATATGCGTGCACGGAAAGAAATACGTTGCAATATTTTTATTATTTTATTATTTTGTGCGTGGATTTTTGACCATGATCGTAAAGCTTTTTAGGTTGTCCTTAGCGGTAATACTTACTGTGCAACATGGTATTTTCAACCATTTCGAATAAGAGCCCCTACTCCTACTGATAGGTGCATCAAAAGTGCAGCATAGTAAATTTAACCTCTTCCGAGTAGTAGGTAAGACGTCACCTTATACCTGCTAATATCGCCGCAAAAAATCACGAACCCTGTCTATAAGGCTGTTACTCCGCAGGAAAAAATGTGAATCTGAATAAAATGGTGTTTCTCTAATTTGCGGAAAAAATTTTGTTTCAGAGCTTTTTGACAAAATACAAGTAAAAATGCAGTCGCGAGGCCCATAGCTCAGACACCTTAACTTGCACATCACCGCAGAGCTAAGAATGTTGGAAAAATATTTTTAAAAATTCTGGAGAGTCCTGCAACATGTTTAGAATGCAGCAGAGATCTTAAGATTTAAAAATATTTAAAAATCTCAGTTTTGCAAGCATTTTTGCTGAATGTTTTTATTTAGGAATTAAATGGAGCTATCGCTCTGTTTAAAGGCTTAAAATGTGTGGTAATGTACACTGATTCCTATTTTGTCCATATACCTTAATAAAACTGATCTTTCCGCAATAAAAGTCGCTCAGAATAATCTTGAGCTTAATGAGGCAAGACGCTTGCCAATGATGAATGATAAGAAAATTGTTGTTATCACGGAAGTTTCATATATTTACATTATATAAAGATATTCCATCATGATAAAATAAACAAACAAATTCTTTGCAAACAAATTATTTGTTGAAATTTAAATGGAAACAATATTTTAATTGAAAAATGTTCTCTGAAGATCATTCTTGGTAATACTATAAACAAATTTAATAAACAAATGTATTATTCATGCATTTGTCGTCAGAAAAAATTATTTGTTGATAAATTTAATGATATTTGAAACAAATTTATTAAACAAATGCATTATTTATTAAGCTTGTTTATAACCAGCGCACGATCCTAACGCAAGCGCAGCAGGTCAAGACGCAGCCATTAGCATCACTGGAGTAAGCAGCATGCATCCGACGTGACGTTGTGACTTGCTACGAAGTTTTTAACATACGCCCAAATTAATTCGATCGGGTTTATTTCACAATGAGCCACCGAAAGCCAGAGTATTTTTACATCATCACCGCGTACTTGTTTTGCTATTGTTTCCAATAAAAATTTTTCTTGGTAATGGTACGGGCGACATATGTGGAATAGTTTCAATTTCGTCAAATCCTCAAAAGATGTCACATCTTCCGGTAGCGGTATTTTGCGTTTCAAAATCCAGTATATTATTTGCTGCTTTCTCCATTGTTGTACCGGATTTCTATAGTCCGTGTTTAGCATCATATATTGGTAAGATACTTGGTTCAAAACCATCACAGATTTCGCACGAAAAATGCCCAAAACTTTTTGAAACCATTGTTCGTAGTGTTGAACATTCATCTCATTATGATAGTTATTCGTGTACTTCTTAGCAATAAAGCACCCCATACCTTCTTCTAGAAACCTGTATTTGCTACCGATGTGTAAAATAATTAATGTTTTACCTGCTACAAATGGTGTAAGGAAACCACCGCGCGGTATCTTCCGATTTCCTGAACTCTACTTCTGTAAATATCAAAATTAGAAAAATCTTTTTCTAAGAGTTGTTGGACCCACCCAAATTGTCGAGTGTGATTCTTTCCACACCATGTTTTATCTGCTGTGTAGTATATTACGTATTCGCCTACGATCCTGTAACTTTCCATCTACACGGGCTTCTTTTTAAGTTTAGTGTACGAAAAATTAAAGTCGGTCATCCAGGTTCTTAATGTAGTGGGGCTAAATTCAGACAAGTCAGAAATATCTTCTTTTAATTGACCATAAAGATCATCAATCGTCGGAAATTGTTTTTGTGCGTAAAAATCGTGAATTTTTCTTCTGATTACACCTTGCAAAAATTCGTCGCACTCAATGCGAGGTCTTCCAGTTTTCTGATATGGTTTTGAAAAATCCCATTCTTTCCACTTTTTAGTTATTGACTGAATTTAAATCTGAGCAACTTTTAAGCTTTGTGAAGTCTTATAAATGACTATTGACATCACAATGACTGACCTGCATTTTTTTCGCTCCAAAATATTGTATGGCTTTAACAATCACCATTTTCTCCTTGATTCCATATGCTGTAGATCTTTCACATTTGTCTTCATATTGTGGTGCACTGAATTATGTTTTTGTTGTTTTCTTTATTTTTGCTAAATCAGAGTTTGACGATAAGTTTCCATCTTCGCTAATTTCCATTGACTCTGTCGAAATGTTTATACAACTACCATAGTTGGAATCATTTGACGAGGACGAGTCTACACTTTTTTGAATCAGCAGTTGAAAGTGGCCGCATTGCCATAACCGTGAGACATTCCAGTGTATAGTACATGAACGTTCCGAAAGTTCTCGTCAGCAGTAAATGACAACGTAAAATTCTGCATATTGTCCATCAAGCGAACCACAATTGCGTTGATATTATAAAGCTCTGAGGCTGTTCGATATTCCAGAAGAGAACCGTACACACCTAATTGGCTCATAAGGTCACCGTATTTTTGAGGATTGAAATAATTTAAATTGCAAGTTACATCTATACTGTCAATTTTTTTACGTATACTTCAAAAAAAAGAGCAAGGGATTTGAATAAACAGTCACCACCACCTCCAGCATCTTTAACTTCAAACTCTTTCCCTTCCACAACTATCTTTCGCGAAATTTTGAAAAATTGTCAAGACCGGAATTGCTACTTTAAAAAATCACTTCACTGGAAGGTTCAGAGAAAGACTGAGTAGTAAGATGGAAGTTAGAATCCTAGAAACCCTCCTTCAGATGCAAAATGAGAAAGAAAATAGATATTTTGTCAAAATTTGGCGATTGGGAAGGCAGAATATGTAGCAAGAATAGAAGTTATAAATAATGTATCCGATATCTTAATTTTCCTGATGGAAGTTATTACACCTCAGATTTAGATTCACGATTGCAGCAGTGCACAATGCACGTTTCTTTTAAACAATGAAAATTTTCAACGCGAAAATATGAATTTGCAACAAAAAAGTTAATTTTAAAGCAAAAGTTGAACATTAAATTAAATAGTCAAATTTTCAGCTAAGAAAATTTCTTTTCACAAAAAAAAAGTTTTTTTACCAAACCAGTTTAATTTGAAATCTAAGACGACGAATTTTAAACTTAAATTTTAATTAAATAAAATTTAAATTTAAATTAAAACTTAAATTTTAAAATGAAAATTGTAAAAAACTGAATTAAGTAAAAAAAGCATCATTTTCAACAAAATTCTGTATCTCAACAAGTCCGAATTTTTAACTAAAATATATTTTTTCAACGGAAAAGTGACATTTTGAACCAAGAATATTAGTTTTTTTTCAAAAAGACGAATTTTGAATGTAATACAGATAAATTTATAACAGTAGAAATTTTTACGTTTGGCGATAATTGACGTTTACTCCGAAATTAATAAGACACTTCATCTTACAACGAATAAAAAAAATACACCCGTATAGGAATTAAGGCATTAAACTTATGAGAGCTAATTTAAAATTAAAAAATGTTCAATTTTCAATATATTCTACGTTTTTTTAATTTTAAAAAAATCATTTGATATTTCTTCTTTTAACACCTAAGAGAACAAATACTGTAGTTATAATTAAAATGTCTGGCATTAGCTTACATTCTTTAGATGACTTGACATGGAACTGATAATATGAAAAAATCTTTGACGCATTTCAGTAGCAAATTATCAGCCTACCAATAACAAAATTATATTATAATATAGAAATAAGTATACTGAATTAAGTAAACAAAATACAAGATAATTCGTGTGCAAGCTCGATACTGCATTATGATATTCAAATTTTATATCAGGAGAGAAGGGCGCAGCCCACCTCAAAGTTATGAGACGGCCCTGCTGAGCGAAAAACGGCCGTGGGAAAATCTGGGGAAAACGTCTGCTTGCCGTTGGAAAATATGACGGGCCTTTTTTTTCTACACTTTTTTCTACTCTTTTGGCACGCGCCTTGCCTCATTAAACTCAAGATTATTCTAAGTGAATCAGTGTACATTACCACACAGTTTAAGCCATTAAACAGCGCGATAGCTCCATTCAATTCCTACATAAAACTATTCATCAAAAATGCTTGCAAAACTGACATTTTAAAATATTTTTATATTTTAAGGACTCTGCTGCATTCTGAACATACTCTAGGACACTCCAGAACTTTTTAAAAATGTTTCCAACATATTCTTAGCTCTAGGGTCATGTGCAAGTTAAGGTGTCTGAGCAATGGGCCTCGCGACAGCATTTTTACTTGTATTTTGTTAAAAAAAACTCTGAACGAAATTTTTTTTCGCAAATTAGAGAAACACAATTTTATTCAGAAAACTTAGCGGATTCGTGCGATTGTTATTAGAATCTCCTCACATTTTTTCCTGCGAAGTAACAGCCTTCTAAAGTCAGGGTTCTTGATTTTTTGCGGCGATATTAGTACCGTCAATAATAGGTTGACGTGCTACGCCACACAGTAAACCTAACTACTTCCAACTCAAAACTATGATGCTGCTAGATACCAGCAAAGACCACAAAGAGTAGCTTTTCTTACTACGTAACATGGTAAATTTCACCTTTTCAAACTAGTAAGTTATACACGCGCAATATACTTACAACTGCCTTGACGCATAGTTTTCCAAACCAAGTCACATGGTAATTTTAACCATTTTAAATATTATTATTATTATTATTATTATTACACCATTAAGCCGTTTCCCTTTCGGGGTAGGCGTGACTCACTCAGTAGGGAGGGGAGTAGGGTGAGGAAGGGGTTATAAAATGTTTAGATTGATCTGGAATTCTCGTGTTATTTATTTAAATAACACGTTCACTCCGC
>JAAAKG020032874.1:0-19494 GCA_010014905.2 Druon quercuslanigerum
AATTTTTAAGTTATCCTTTGTAGGAATTTTATGTCACATCAATGTCCATCTATAGTGGTAATATGAACTTGATACGTACAAGGCAACATTTGCATGCTTACCCCCCTAGGCCCTTTATAACTATAAGATGCAACTTGTCACACAGTGGGGCGAAACGAAAAAACAATGTTCGAGATAACCTGTAGGTCACAATTCTTCATCGATTTTCAATTTTTTTCAAATTAAAAACTAAATTCTCAAAAATCTGTCGAGGCTGATTTTTGAATTTTTGTTCGTACGAATTTTTAGTGAGCTGCAAATAGCGAAAAAAATTGGTTGATATGTCAAGTTATTTGCTGTAAGCAAATATTTGCAGCACATAGCCAGTATGATGGATTATGTTTTTGTAAAGTATATTCATACGTCGAAAACGCTCTTTGAGAGCAATGAGATAAAATATGACCATGAAAATCTGTTATTCAAAATAAATTTTACAATTGTCAACAATAATTATAAAGAAATACATGATTTGAACAATTTTAGGCAGAAACGAACCGAATTTTCTTCTCACTGTTTTCGAATATAATTTTTCGTGATGCACATTAATGTATTTTTGTGATGTGATATAATTTGTTAAAGTGATGAATATTTATCATAATACAAATCAGACGTTTCTTTATAATAATTTTTAATTAATTAAAAAAATTATAATGCATAGCAGATTTTCATAATTAAATTTCCCTTTATTGCTCCAGATGAGCGATTTCGATGCATAAATATACTTCACAAAAACATAATCCATCATACTGGCTATTTGTTGCAAATATTTGTTTATAAAAAATAACTTAATATAGTAATAAATTTTTTTATTCCACTGACTCTACATTACAAAAGTCTACATTATTTTTGCTGTTTGCAGCTCTATACTTTGTATTATAAATTTTGGAAAAATTCATTTGTCAATAACTATTCACAATTACTTAGTTTAAAGACTTTCAATAAAATAAGTTTAATTTTAGTTCTGGTAAGTTGTACCAGAAAAATGGGTCCTCCAGGGTTAACTTTAAGGACCAAGCTCTTTCAACCGGGATTGTTTTCCGAACGGTCATTAATTTTCTGTCGAAGAAAAAAAAGGGTAGATCTTGAAAAAGGCTGGGAGATTCAAGGTTACGCTGCACCTGTGGATTGTGCAGACCTCTATCATAATGGAATTCATAATAAAGAATTTTAGTAAACAATCTTTTAAAACCTACAAAATTTGTAAGTAAAGATCAGAATATTATGATAAATATTAATATAACTTGTTTTTTCTCTTAAACTTTGAATATTAATAGTCCACTCTATGGAATTATTTTTAGTATGAATACCATAATTATGATTATCGAAATATGAGTTGTGAAAATACGCTTTCAGAGATATGCTGAAAATTCACCTAATACGGTTAAATTACGTTTTAAGAAATAAAAATAAGGCAAAATACACACCAAGCGCATAGAAAAAAAGTTTTTTTTTGTCTATTAAAGTAGCCGTGGTACTGGAAAAGATAATCGAAGCAATGTCTGTTATTTTTTTCTGAAAGTTTAAATTTATTCCAAAACTTGACTAGCTTATCAATAAGTAAATTAAGCATTAAATTTGCTTGCTAATCAATATAATTAAAATATTTTGTGTATGATGATAAATTGAAAATCAAACAATTAAGTTTGTCACTCTAAAACTTTTTGCGATTGGATTTCTGTTGCCTATTGGACATTCTTTAATTTCATCTGCGGTTAACGATTCAACCGCGCCGCTTTCCATGTTTATTTTCACTCTTTCTGCCACCATATGAACAATAGGAACCGGTTTATATATTCCACGTAAAACTGTTTGCCTGCTCGGTAATTTATCCAATATTGCCCAGACGTCACCATTGGACGTTGTTAATACAATTTGCTCTTCGTCTGGCATGGGCCTCAGGGCATTATTTGTGGTTCTCATTTGAATTTGTTTATCAGCAGGAAAAATGAATCTTCGAAGTTTAAATACTCGGCTCTGATTTTTGTATGGAATAAGTCGAATAAATCCAAGTTCTTTAATTTTAAATCCAAGTAAGCGAGAAAAAGTTGGCGATGCTGGAGGAGACCTGGATCTGAGACGCAGAAGTGGCTCGGTAGGTGGAGGAGAAACAAGAGAAGTGGGAGGTTTGTCGGGCGAACGAGGTCTGACAGAATAAAGTCTGCCAGAAGATGGTAAAGAAGAAAACAGTCCATGGCGATGGACACCAGGTATAGGTTCACCATTAGGCAAACACTCAAACTGTAAACTTAATTCTGCAACAAGAAACAGAGGATTACATTTTTACTAATGTTTGTAATCGCAGGTATGTATATCATGAGTTGTAAATGTCATTATAATAATTGTCAATGTAGTTTACAATATAGTTGTCAAACATCTGAAAAGTTTTTATCTTATCACGCAAGCCATACAAAAATTAAGGTTATCTTACCTTGCATACAATTTTATTAATAGAATTAGTTTATAAAGGGGAACCAAAAATTTTGGAAGCACCTAAATAACAGTCCAGATAAAATATTATATAAGTGGGTTAAGGTCATTCTTAAAATAAATGCTGACCTTAAATTTCACGTGGAACTTGACTTTTGAAATCATTTTAAGGTCTATCCCTTATTTTTGACATCGATCATTAAAACTTAAGGAAGGCCTCATTTTGCATAACGGGACGGCTTTGTATTTCGTCAGATCAAGGTCATTTTTCCCGTTAAAAAAAAAGAATTTCTTGTTGAAAGTTATTCCCAGAATAACCTTGATCCATTGGAATAAAAGTTTATCTGGGCAGTTAATTGGTTGTTTCGAGACTTATTGGACACACTGTATGTGTTTGTTTATATATTGTTTACGCACACAGAAAATTCCAGTTTATTATTTTTATTCTCCAATTTAAACAAAATTATATTTTATGCTTTGATACATATTTTGGAGTTTCCAATTGATTAGAATATTGGATATGTGAATAATCAGATTCTTAAGATCAACTGTAGATTTTCAATTCCTATATAATAATTATTAAGTTTCGACGAATTCTACAACCAAGTGAATTTTAAGAAATACATTTTGAAGGCAAAACAAAATAATTTGAAGGGAAATAGAGATTTATAACTCAATATAGAAAAATTTGAATTTTTCTCCTAACTTCAAATACAACATTTTCTTGAACATTGCACGTTGGTCCCCAGGAATTCATAAATCTTACAGGAGAACATGGAATTGGAAAAATCTAAAAAAACAATTTTCAAAATCGAAAAATTATTTCCAGTTTAATTTTTCTAACTAAAAATGTAACTCTATCAGTTAAAGATTTAGCATTTTAGTTAACAATTCATCTCTTAGGTTGGAAATCCAACCTTTTTTGCATTAAACGTTAATTCGCCTTTCTGGCGTCAACATTTTGCATTAAGGTTGACATTTGTTTTATTTTTGTATAAAGAATATTTCCTGTTTAAAAAGTTGACAAGCTTATTGAAAATCATTGTTTTTGCTTTGAAAATTTACGTATTCTGGATATAAGCATTCAATAATTTTGTTGATAATTTGTATTTTTTGGTTAAATTTAACTATGCTTAATTTAAAATTTAAATCCTTTTTAATTGAAATATCAACTTTCATATTTTTTCGCTGAAAATTAATCTTTTTGTAAAAAAGTCAACTGATAGTTTGAAACTTCAACTCCTTCTTTAGAAATTCATTTTTTGTTGTTGTTAAAGATTACTCATATGAAATGAAAAGTCAAAGTTTCTTGTGAAGCGGTAATTTTTAAACTAACAATTTGAATACTCAACCCTAGACTGAAAATTAAATTATTTGTTTATATAATAACTATTAACAAAAGCCACCCCTGGTGTATTAGAAAATAGCCTGAGTGAAAATTTTCAAATTGCTTGATTAATATTATTACTTAATTAACATTATCTTGGAAGTGCAGTTAACTAATCTAATTACTGATTCTACGGAAATGATGAAACTTTGTTCACTTTTTAGAGATTTGAAAACTAAAAAGGGTATAAAATATTATTTGTTAAAGGGTATTAACTACCCCGCGCATCTGAGAGGTGGATTTCATTTTTCAGTTTTAATCAGTGGAGTGATGTGAGAGTTGAAATTCTCATGAGCGGTTTTCGATTTCGCTGAATCCCTTTTGCATCATAACGATTTTAAATTCCGTTCATGGAAGATCGAATCATTGTGCATGGCTAGCAATTCACCTTCGATTATGATTGCTACTGCAATATTATTTCTGATCGTCAACAGATAATGATTGGAAAATGAACAAAACACTTCTGTTAATAAAAAAATAAATGATGGTACTAGGTAAAGAAATAATAAGAACAAAAAAGAAGAGAAAAAAGAAAAAGAGATAATAGATACTCGCGACCTCCTCGTTGGTTATTCCTGGGTTTGGTGAAGAGCGAGGTGCGAAATTGATGACGCCCACAACTCTCAACTGATAATCGTTGGTAATGATTATTAATACATACAAATCGTGGCATTTTTAGTTTTGTAATTTTGAACTCAAATTTGAATTTAGCAAAATCGAATGCTTCATAAAACAACTTAGTTTGTTCTTTATTCCTTTATTCTTGAAGTGCAGGCACCATTTCTAGTCCACCAACTTGAATTTTGCATTGTTTACCTCAAATTTTGATTCAGCGACATTCAACTTTCAAATCACTTCCCTGATTCCAATTCAAACGTGAAACTACCCCTTAGTGTCGGGGTTTGCCTTCCAATAGTTTCAGACTGAATTCGGGGAGATAGAAAAGTAAACAGTAGGAGCCACCTGAACCGTTTCCAATTAGAATGCAGTTCTAGAAAATCCGAAAATCGGGAGACACAAAACTAGAGTTGGGTCTAAGTTTAGTTGGAAAACTTTTGATGATCTATTTCAATCTTCCCAAAAAGTAAGTTTTGATTTATTGTGCTCCAATTTGTTTCGTCTAAATTTCAACTTGCACAGTTCAGAGTGTACCATATGGGTGCAACACAGTTTGGGAGTGCGCAGGTAGATCGGTGAGAACATGGATGTAATTAGATAAATATTATATTATTATATTCACCAATAGAATTGAGGATAACGGTCAACGACAATACCAAGGTAGAGAAAAGCCTCATCTTTAAAATAATAAGAAAGATTGAATAATGCATTGATGAATACTTTGAACAAATATAACTAATGAATATGCTAGTGCTTAATCAGCTTATATAATCTATACTGTATTCGTTATCTCTTAAGTTATATGCGTGCTCTTGATCCTTCTAAAATATTTACATTTGATAAGAGTCAGTTTCAACGAAAAAATTTGGTTCCGAATTTCTTTAAAACTCATGTCAAAATTTATGAAATCATTCCAATCATCATCTAACTGATAGAAAACACTAATATAAATGCTAAACAAATGTTAAAAAAACTGAAAAGATGGATGACATACTTTTATATGTTTGATCTATAATTTTAGAAATAGCTTTATTAAAAGAAGAAAAGTTTCTTTCAAACAGAGCAATAGCTTTATACAGTCGAGTTTTAATCACTACCTTAGTATCCCTCAAAAGACATTTTTTTAACAAAATAATGATAATAATAATTTCATCAATAATATGTTGTTTCTCTGAAACTTAAGGTATTTGCAGCCCAGTATATGAAATTGTTTTTATTTTTGCTGGAACTATCATTATCTAAATCTGAGGGGCTTTAAATTACTTGACCTTTGAACATACAATATTAGAGCTACGCTCCAAATACAACTGGTATGATTTAATAAAGTTTAACAAAAAAATAATGGTCAAGGTAGGTGCCGTGCGCCTACAAAAAACGGTTTTGTAGCCTATTAAAGTAGTCCGGCTACTAGATAAGGTAGTCAAAGCCATTTTTTTCTAAAATTTGAAATTAAATGGCAGCTCCCCCTCCAAAAATTGTATAAGCCCAAATAAAAATAGCAAAACTGTGGCAAGTCTCCAAGCTTTTATTATCTCCTTGGTAGCTTCTCTTATCCGCAAAAAATTTGAAAGTCCATATTAAGATACTAAAACTGCGGCAAGCCTCCCAAAACTAATGGTCACATCTTCAACATGTCCCACTCGCGGCAAGTCTCCTTAGCAACGTATTTTATTCAACAACAATTGTCATATCTACGTCAAAAGTTTCAAAACTGCAACAATTCTCCTAGGATTAATTGTAACATCTACAGCAACTCTCATTCGCGGCAAGTTTTCCAGTGGCATCTCTTTTCCAGGAACGATTTCTGAGTCATAAATATTGGTTTAAATATGGAAAATCCCTCCAGCGGTGCCGTATGTATCACCCTAGAAAAATGTTTTTTATTTCCCCTTAACAGATACAAATTATACCAAATACATTTTCCGAATTTGTAAAATTCAAAGAATAAAAGTTCATATTGTCTTTAGATATTTATTTATTTTTATACAAATTTTGAACACGGCAGTAATGACAGAAAAAAAGCATTGGGAAGGTGGGACTGGGTAGTAGATGTTTCTGCAAAACACATCACCTATTTTATAGGTGGTGGTGTTAATAAATAATAACGTATCAATCTTCGGCATCTTATAACTTAATTTCGACAATAAAACACTTTTTGCAATCCATAGTTTTGCTATCTTTGGAACTACTCAGAAAATTTTTTTGGGAGACAGATCCTGTTGGGTAGACTTGCCGCACCTTACCATTTTTACAACCAGTTAGACAATTTTCTTAGGGGAGGGATGCCGCTGGGGAGACTAGCCACTGATGATGGGTCCCGCGAAAATGTTAATTTCACTGTGAGAATTGCCGTGCAGGAAAGCTGCTACAGTTGACACATGCCGCGAATGAGAGATGCCACAGATGTGGTATGATGCAGACGTCACATACTATAGTTGTGACATGCTGCAGAGTGACTTGCCGTATGTTAGATGATAAAGACTCTTCCAGTCAAGGTCATTTTTCACGCTCAGTAATTGGCAGTGTAACCACATGTCGAGGAAGTTAACATAACCAGCAACAAACAGGCAACAAAATCATTCTTTGAAATTTCGCGCGATTCCTCATTCCAGCAGAACTTGTGCTGTCAATCTTCGTCAACGCTACACTTTTACAAAAACGATACACCATTCTCGTCATAGTTTATCTCTTTTCCCTTAGTATGTCTTGCTGAAATTAAACTTAAATAAGCTGAAAGTAAGTGAAAATGAGCAGTAATTCAAATTTCAAGTTGTACTTTCTGTCTCGAAAACAGTTATCCTAACAATATTTAACGTGTTTAAAAGTCAAAATAATTCTTTTTGTAGTTAGAAGAGACGTAAGAAGCCACAGAAACACGAGAGTTTGCATGCAAAAATGCATGGACGTGAAAGAAACTAGAGAAGTATGCCAAGACAGAAAGGTATGGTGGTAAAAAGCTAATAAGAAGAGTGGCAGTACAGTAAATGACGCCTGAAACAAAACACCTTGGATACTAAGGGACCCAAGTGGGGAACCTCACATGACGACTTTTTGAGGACCTTCACTTGGGGTGATTACTAGAGAGATTAGTCGGCAACATGGGTCAGAGCAGTGTTGCAGAATGAACGTGTTATTTAAATAAATAAAACAAGAATTATAGATCAATCTAAAAAATCTATAATCCCTTCCTCACATTCTCTTTTCACTCTTTTCCCCACCGAGTGAGTCCCGCCTACCTCGAAAGGGAAATAGCCTAATGGTGTAATAATAACACGGCGAAAAAGATACTTCAGATGGAGGGCGAAATGGATCTCAAACTTCGTGATAACGTGAATACATTTGAATATGGAACGTGATGTCTCACTCGACAATCTCCGCGGCCGCCCTTCGTACCGAACCGGAGATTGCCGATGTTATAGTAGAGTGAATTAATTATTTTAACTATACAGGTGTCATTTTCTCCTTCTGTGGCTTCTATTATAGTGCTTTCCTTAAATAAAAAAATGATTCTTGATTTTCTTATCTTTTCTTTTGTTTATATAGGAGAAATTAAAATATATTATTTTATTTGTAAAATTGTGCAAGCCTTTAGCAAGTTGGAACATGGAATTGAATGAAATTAATCTTCTCTTTGATAATTTTTATCACTTGGTCCATTACAGTCCGAATCTAATTGTCTAACACCGAATAGCAAATATTTTCTAAGAACACCAAAAAAGAAACTGAAAAAATAATTTCGATGCTATTTAAAACAATAGGATGTTACGATAATAGCAATATTTGAAGATAAAAATGTCAAAAAAATGACCAGGGATATGAATACTGCGCAACCGGGTTTGACGCCATTTTGCGTTAGACTTAACAATTTTTTTCGAGTCAATTATTTGACCGCAATTTATTTTGGATGGTACAGTACAGGCGCAAAACTGAATTAAGTAAGTATTGTACTCTTCTCTTTTTCTTGATATTAAAAAAATCAATTAAAAACAATGCAAAAAAACTTTTTCAGATTTTTTTTACAAAGTGTTTTGTGGTGTTCATAAAAACTATACCAATGAGTTTTATCGGTTCGGTGTTAACTCAAAAACTACCGTATCATAACACTAGAAGATGACAGTAGTTTCGCAGCGACAAGTTAATGAAAATGTCGATAATGAAGAGTGCTGTATAACCAGGGCTGCCCCATGACCAGGGACACTCCCCTTCAGTTCAATTTAAATAACCGTAAATTACTTCATGTTTACAGTTTATAAACTTTAAAGGTTTTTTATTAAAAGCCTAAAATTAAAAGAAATGAAACATAAAATTCAAATTTTTAAAAGTAGACAGTTTTTGAGTTATTACGCATTGTCTAGCGCCCATCAAAAAAAGAAAACACCGATTGAAAAACTCGAGACCTGACATATGTGCGCGCTTTTTCATTTATTTTCTTTATAAATAGTATGAAAATTTGTGTTTACACACGTTGTATAATAAAACATTTTGTGATTAAATTTCTATAGCCTATTGGACAGTCCTTGATTTCTGCTGGGGTCATTGATTCAACCACACCGCTGTTCATGTTTATTTTTGCCCGTTCTGATACCATATCATGAACAACAGGGTGAGGTTTATAAAGACCACGAAAAATCGTTTGTCTGTTCGATAATTTTTCCATTATTGCACAGACGTCACCATTGGACGTTGATAATACAATTTTCTCTTCGTCTGGTATAGGCCTTAGGGTGTGACTTTTGGTTCTCATTTGAATTCGTTTATCAGCAGGAAAAATGAATCTTCGAAGTTCAAATACGCGGCTCTGATTGTTGTGGGGAATAAGTCGAATGAATCCAAGTTCTTCCATTTTAAATCCAAGTACGCGAGACAAAGTTAGTGGCGCAGAAGGAGACCTGGACCTGGAACGAAGTTGAGGTCTGACGGGAGAAAGAGACCTGGCCGAAGAATGTCTTTCAGAAGAAGATCCAACACCAGAAACGTGAGGAATAGGATCGCCATTAGGCAAACAGTCAAATTGTGAACTGAGTTCTGAAACAAGAAACAGAGGATTACATTTTTCTCAATGTACATAATCGTATGTTTGTAAATCAGGTGTTATAAATCTGATTATAATAATTGTCAACATAAATGTCAACTGAAGTGGGACGATGATTGTGGGGGCTAAAGCGGAGGCTTTGGACCCACCCTGTCGTCTTGCTGGTTCGATTCCCCCTAGCACTCTGAAAGAGCCTCGGTGGCCCATGCGGTGAACACTAACCTAGCAAGGAAGTTGTTCTCTTGGTGGTTCGGAACTCACCTTAAACTGTAGGTCCCCCTCCCTCCACCAAGTAAGTGTGTGGAAGGTGTGTAAAGGACAGGGAAGAAGGTACAAGAAGAATGTAGTTCCGCAGGGGACACATTAGAAGCTTTCATCCAAATGTCAACTGTCTTGAACGCTTTTACTTCACAGTAAAAATAAAGTCTAAGATTTACGCTGGACTTCCTTTTTTTACTAATTAAAATCTCCAAAATTGTCTAAAACTAAGTCGGTAACTTGATTTATTAATAAAAATAGTGTTCAAAAAAATCCCCTTGAGTCTTAAAACAAAAATAAGCCACTAATTGGGCTGAATTTTAGTCTGGATGGAGATACTTCGAGCTTTAAAAGAGACTGCAATACAGCTATTTTTCTGTTTAGTGATATGACATGTTAAACGTCTGCAGTTAATCATACCATATAATATATTTTAATCTCATAAATACAGTGTGCACTTATGTTTGTTTGTGCTTTGGGCTTCCTTTAAGCTTTAATATTAATTAATATTCAATTATTGTTTAAAATAAATATAGTTTAGTAAAAATGGTTTAAATATTAATTAGAGTTTATATTTAAAAAATTTATATTGAAATGCATTTATTTTAAACGAAGAAATTGTTTTTACATATCCGTATTAATACATGTTTTTTGTCTTTTTCTAGATACCTGATTTTTAAATTTAGACTAGGTTTTAATGTAAGTCCATATTCTGCTTTGCGATCGAAAAGTAGTCCAGCGAAGAACTACATTTCTGCCCATCGTCTGAGTGGCACTTAATTTGAAGTCTTTTTAATCCTGAATTTCAACCCTATAATCGTCTTATTTCTGGACTATTATCCTACACTAAATTTAATCGGATATGGTATTCTTTCGTTCACATCTTAATCTTATACAGATTTCGGAATTTTTATTTGATCAGAAAATTAGACATCTGAATGATCAGATTCTCAAAATTTCTTTAACGAGAAATAATTCAGTTTCGTCGAATTAAAAAACCACGCGAATTAAAAAAAACTATTCCCCTAGCCCAGGGTAAAAGTAAAAAATCTAAGTAATTCTGAAATCGGTGAAGGTCATAAATCCGATCTCATAAATTCCCCTAGGTGTCAGATTGTTTCCTTAGCCTAGGAGAAAATATGAACATCAGGAGAATCCTAGGATCTGCTAAAATAATATTTTTACGCTTGCAAGGTGATACGAACCTTTATGTTTATTGAGTAGCTGAATTCAAATTTGACGTCAAAATCAATCTACAAGGCGTCATATTTCCCCTAACCTAGGGAAAATAGTAGGAAGTTAAGAAAAACTTACGGTTTTAGCAGGGTATGTTCATATACACGAATTTTCATTGAAGTTTGTGAGTAAATATAAATTCGTCATGTATTTCGGGTCACTTAGTACAAGCATAGCCTCAAAATGTCTCTACAGAGCTTCTCTTTTACCCTAGTCTAGGGGAAAAAGTGAAAAATCAAAAAGTAGCAAAATACGAACAGATTTGGTATTTATTAATCGTTCTTTGTGCACGTAAATAGATTTTTTTACTTTTCCCCGAAGCTGAGTGTTAAGAGTGTATCAGATAGATATAGATAGATAAACGTTTATTTTTCAGCCTGCTGGCCTTCAAAAATTGATTTGCTTACACCTCCATTTTTTTACAGAATTTTCTTACAGCTAACTCATTAAAACTAACATCCCTCCACACATAATGTCTAAGCCGACCTTGCCTTCCTCGCTTCACATCGCCTCGCACGCATGTCGCTACTTTCTTACCACGCACGCATGACGCTATTTTCTCGCTTTGCCTCGCCTTGCCAGCCTCTGCGTCCGCTGTTAATCTTTAATCCTTATATACTATTTACAATATGTACAATCTTCTTAATCCACTTCCTCTTCTAAATACAATCTTTTCTTTTCCATTTCTCTTCCTCCTTCCTTCTCTCTTCGTCTCTACATTACCCAACACCCCCTTCACCCATGCCACTGCCCTTTTGTCCCCTCTTTCATTCAACAATACCATTATGTTTATCCTACTCCTTTCCACCTCTTCACACTCTTCCAATCAGTGTTGCACTTTTGCATCCCCCTTCCTGCACAATTCTCACCTCCTCTTCTCAGCAGAAAGCCTAAACCTATTATAACGTTCCATGCATCCGCGTCTTATTCTCGCTATAAGTTCCTGACTTCCTTCCTCTCCTTTCTCACACAAATATTGCGCTCTCTCTCTCTCTCTTGGCATAATCCACATATAGTTCCAAATAAACCTTTACTTTTTTATTCCCTCCTCCCCTGCTTTCTTCTCTCTCTCCACGCTATTCCTTTTAATCAACTCATACACCTTCCTTCTTTCTTTATACATCCTTTTAACTTCATTCATGCAATCTATTCGTTCTAAAATACATTTCCCTTTCCACCTCAATCCTCCCACCCCTACTTCTGTTCTCCTTTTCCCACCAGCATTCCCTAACCAGCTTACTTCCCCCCTCTTCCGACAATTCCTCCTCATATTTACATGTTTGGCTCCCCGTTGTAATCCCTAAACTCGTTCTTCCTGTCTCTCTCCTGAATATGTAGTTCGGAGTATTCCTTGCTAACCCCAGTGTCCATTTTACATGCCTCTCGTGTATCCTATTTACCTACTCACTTTTTTTCGACCCCCACACCTCCACTCCGTAAAATACGACACTCATCACTAGCGAATCAAACAATTTCATTCTTTTTACAAAATCATGTGCAAATAACCTCTTTCCCAGCCCCCATACTTGCCTCATCACTACATTTGCCCTTTTCACTCTCTCTTTTATATGACCATCCACTCCCCATTCCTCCCCCCTTCCTTATCTCTCCCCCTCCTTTTCTGAACACCATAACCTTCGACTTATCTGCATTTAACTCTAACCTATTTTTGTCCAAGTAGCTTCTCAACCTTTTCATCGCCTTTGAAGCCTCTTCGCTCTTTGCTAGCAGCACTATGCCATCTGCATATGCAAGTGACTATATCCTTACCCCCTCCCCCCCTAACTCCTCCTACCACTCCAGTCGCTAGCTTACTTTTCAAATCTACGATTAAAATTGCAAACAGCGTTGGGCTAAGAGGGCAACCCTGCATCAACCCCCTATCCATCCAGAAACCTTCAGAGATTCCCTTTTCTCCTCAAACCCTATCTTTCGTCTCCTCATATACCTCCCTCACCCTCTCGATCAGGCCTCTCCCAACTCCCCTCTCTTCCATTACCTCCCACACCACCACGTGCTGCAAAACGTAAATATTGTCAATTAGGAGTGTATCAGTTTGGTGTACAATTCGGTTGAGTGCTTGTTTGTAAAATATATGTCTGTGTGTTTGTGTCTATGTGTGACGATTGACGCCTAATTTTGGCCAGTAATCTTGAGTATAAAGTTTATGTGAAGTTTTAATAATCAATTGATTTTTTTTACAATAAAATAACCGCCACTAGTGTTTCCCATCAAATAAAGTTTTGTCTTCTTATTACCCATATCATGACAGGATTTTATAAAGAAGTATGGTAAGAATCAATAATAAATTTTTTCGATTTTAATTCTAAGGAATAATTTTGCCATTAAATTCTAATTCCGAGGACGGATTTGGATTCACCGGCTCGAAATAAATAAGGATACACTAGTCTCGTACACAGAGACACAAAGATTTAAGAGTCGGTATAGAAAAATGTAAATTTTTCTCCTACCCTTAAATACAAAATTTTACAAAACATTGCTCTTTAGTCCTAGGAACTCGTAAATCTTTTAAAAGAAGATAATCATATTAGAAAAATACACAAAACACTTTCCAAAAGAGAAAAATTATTTCCAGTTGAGTATTCGCTCTTTTTTGTTCAAAATGTGTTTTTTAAAATGGGGGGAACAGGAAAAAGGAAAAGAGAAGTAAAGAAAGAGGAAAGGGGAAATGGTTGAAAGGGAAAAGGTGAAAAGGGAAAAGGAAAACGGTAATGGCTATTGGAAAAGGGGAAATGACAATGAAAGGGGGAAATTGGGAAAGGATAAAAAGGGAAATGAGAAAAAGGGAAGCGGAAATGAAAAATGGGAACGTCCGTAAACTGGAAAGGGAAAAGAAAAAGGGAAATGGTAAAGGGGAAAGGAAAATTATGAAAGGGAGAACTAAGAGAGATACAGAGCTTTTTTTGCTTGTTTTCAAAAAGGGTAGAACCAAAGAGTATAGTTTGCACTATGTATATGCTTCACATGCTTGATTTTAAGAAGGGTAGGACAAAAAGCATAGTCTGTATCAAGGGCCTAAGAAAGGCTATTGTGACGAGTGTGTACTTGCCGCCCGAGCTGTACTATTCTGAGTTTTTGGAATGATTTTTGAAAGTTTGAAAAAATGTGACGTGAAAGTATGGGGGCCTGTAGAGAATTATTTAACGAAAAATTTCATGTATCGGGAATATGGGTCATGAAATCGAACTTTTCAGCACTGTATTGCGGTTTTTTTTGTTTAAATTATTAATTTTGGCCTAGTGAAATATTTGTTATCATTGATTATTTTAATTTTTAATTATTGACACAAATGTAATTTAAAAAAAAAAATTTTAATTGGTCTTTTTAGCCCTTAATATTATTACTATTAGTCTAGTAGAAGATTTATTAACATTTGTTTATTAATATTTTATCGTTCAAACAAATCGAATGCATTTAATTTAAAAATTCGTTTTTTGGTGCTAAAAATGATTAAAATTGGTCTAGTGGAATATTTATTAACATTATTTCATTATTTTTTAATTAGGTAAATCAATTATTAATTGAATAGTATTATTAGGTCAAAATAAATAATAATAAATTGAAAAATATTTGAAAATAAGTTTATGTCACTTAATGGAAATAAACTGCCAGTTCAACGAATTTAAAAAATAAATATTTTTTACACAAATGAGATTTGTTTAATGAATTAGAAATTACTTACTTAGTTTTGTTAAATATTCCACTAGACCAAAAGTAATAATTTTTAAGAGAAAAAAACGAATTTTTGAGAAAAATAATTATATAAAAAAATTCCACTAGACCAATATTAATAATTTTAGGTAAAAAAGTGTCGGATAATGCTCTACAGGTCTCCGTACTTTTTCGTCACATTTTTTTAAATCCTAAAAACCTGTTAGAAACAAATTTAAAAAAATTAAAAATTACGTAATTTCTTTTTTCCGATTTGGAATAAAATGGGGGAATCGTTGCCCTCCATCATGCAAAAAAATTTTGCCATCCATTTTGGGACTACGCTAGTGAATAGTTATAGGAGAGTACCATATGGGAACGTGGAGTTGTGAACAGTCAGCAAACTCTCACAAAATGCGAAGGTATGAAATTGAGATAGAAAATCGAAATAAACCGTTGCACAATGAATAGTTTCTGTTTATTAAATAATTCTCAATGTACACAGTTGAGAGTATTCCATATGTTCTTATTCTAATTGAGAATATGCCAGTTTAGCTGTGCGCAGATAGATCAGTGAGAACATGGATATAATTAGAAATATATTATATTGTTATATTCACCAATAGAATTGAGGACAACGGCCCAGGACAAGACCAAAGTACAGACAAGCCTCATATTTTCCAATAAGAAGAAAGATTGAATCATATATTAATGCATAATTTGAACAAATATAACTGATGGATATTCTAGTGCTTAACAAGATTATATCTATACTATAGTCGTTTTCTCTTAGTGTAAAAGTGTGACATTGATCATTCTGAGATATTTACATTTGATAAGAGTCTGTTTCAACAAACCAATTTTGGTTCTACATCTCTTAAAAACTCATCCTACGATTTATGAAATCATTTACGTTTAAAAGACTGATGGTTTTGCTGATAAAAAACTCATATGAAGTCTATAGAATACACATTTTGTTTTTCTTGTAGTTGAGTTTTTTTTTATAAACTTTGGCCCCAGCAGAATCCAAATATGGAATAAAAGTTTATTTTTGTTAATCTTATGATCTGTAATAATTGATTAAAAGTTAACAAATTATTAGCGAGAAATAAGGATTTTTCAAACGAACATGTCCATGATTATGGCTCGAAACATGTGATACAACTTTACATTCCTGCTAAGCCGAAAAATTACATTCTTGCTGAGACTGAAGGAAAAGAACTCAAAATAATACGTTATTGCGATTAATGACGTAGGCGGTTTGAAAAATTTATTTTTATTTATTTAATTTATTAAAATGATATGATAAAATTAAAAATTACTTATATGAATATTTTGTTTTATAATACTTATTTCTTAAATAAACTGCTTTATTTTGCATGTGCTCAGACTTTGGGAATATATATAATTAATTTTCCTAAATTGTTGACAGATGTGTTTTAACATTTAAAGACATTATTTACAAGATTTGTCAAAAATTTTAAATTATTTTTTTTTTAACATTTTTAGTTTAAACAAAAATATATATTTTTAGTTTCTTATAAACTATATTTTTGTTTCATGGAATGAAACGTATATTAAAAGAAAGTAAAAGGCAGATTCTGTAATTAGTTACAAATATTGTGCGTATCCATGTCTTACGGTAACCAAAATAAGATTCTTACTTTATTTTGTAATATATAAATAATCAATCCAGGTCCGAGAAATAAAAAATATTAACACATACATTTAATTTAATAGAGTACAACATAACATAAAAAATCTAGCATTTTATAAGGTAAATCCGAATGAGCTTGAACAAATAAAAGGTAGCCGTTTTAAAAAAGAAAAAAACTTTTCAATTTTTTCGTAGCCCAGAAAAACTTTTCTCGGCCTTTGAAAATAAATTATTTAAGTTTCTAATGCTTAAATTATTTTTTAATTAACGGTCATTAAACTCAATTGCTAATAACATCATAGAAGAACTCTTTATAATATCAAATTTTGAAAGCAGAAATTAATCTTAGCAAATTTTTAATTCAAACCTTTAATAAATATTGTCACTACATCACTTTGTTTTAAATGGAATGTTCAATTATTATTTAAAAATCAAAATTCAAAAGTTTTCTTTAGAATATAACATTATTTTAAATGGAAATAAAAAATTGTTCTTCTTCTTTAATAACAAAATTTTGCACTGAATGGGATAAAAATAAAATAGTTTTCAATAAAACTGTAATTGATTAGGATTTGAGATTGAAGAAAAGCGTTTGATTATTATGAAGATTCAGAATCATCTGGTAAAATCAATTTTTAATCAATTTTTTTAACTTAAACTACATCTTAGTTTAAATAATCATAAGTCAGTTTTAATTTACTGGTGATAAGCTTAACAAGTTTTTATCAAAATATTAAAATTACAACGCTTTCGATTTTTCATTCTTTAATTCTTTCAAACTACATTTGAAAATTCTTTACATTGTAATTCACGCCTAAGGTAGTAGGCGTGCCGATAATTATATAACTGAAAAAAATTTTTTTTTATGATTTTAAGAATTAAAGTAATATTAATTCTGTCATTTCAAATAAAGAACATTATCTTCAATTTAAAAAAAAATTTTAAACACACAGATAATATTTATTTTAAGATAATTTTTCTTTTGATATGTATAAAATTAGTGACATTTTAAGTGATTTAATAGTTTCCTTCAAAAAATGTATACAACTCCGTGTCGAAAATAAATACATTGTCATTTTCAAGTTTCCCGGCCCAGCGGTCATCCGAAACGGAAATTGAAAATGACAAAATTGAGGGGCCGGATTCTATAAGGGGTATAGCGCGTGACCTTTCCGAAATGTGACTCACAGATGATCGATTTTTGAAGTTCAAAAAAGTGAGTTAAGAAAAATACCATCATATTCGTCTTCAAAATAGTCAACTTTTTTTATATATACCACTTTCTTGTACAATTTCAAGTTTCAGAGAAAAAAATTCACACATTTCGGAAAGGTCACGCGCTATACCCCTTATAGAATCCGGCCCCTCAATTGCAGTTGTCGCTCTAAAAATCTTTTTTATTGGTTTTCTGATAAATACCGGACATTCTTCGATTTCTTATGCGGTTATTAATTACATTGGTAATTTAATGGTAATTTATGTAGTATTGCCCAGACGTCACCATTCCACGTCAATAATACAATTTGTTCTTGAAGAGGCATTGGTACAAAGGTATTATTATTGGTTCTCAATCGAATAGGTTTATCAGGAGGAAAAATGTATCTTCGAAGTTCAAATACATGGCTCTAATTTTTGTGGAGAACAAGCCGAATTAATCCAAGTTATTCAATTTTACGTACAAGTAAGCGAGAAAAAGTTGGCGATGCAGAAGGAGACCTGGACCTGATACGCAGCGGTGGATCGGTAGGTGGAGGAGACACAAAAGCTGAACGAGGTTTGGCAGCAGAACGAGGTCTGGCAGAAGAATGTCTGTCAGAACATGAAGAGGAAGGAGAACGACCGCGACGAGGAAAACCAGGAATAGGGTCGCCATTAGGCAAATACTCAACTTGTGAACTGAATTCTGCAATGAGAAACAAACTAACAATTTCCAATATATTTGTCATAATATAAATTTATGTAGAAGATAACTTGAACGATTTTTATCAAACTAACATTTACTTTCTTTTTTTAGTTAAATGCATCTGCGGAGGGTTTCTTTAAATGTATTAGGGGTGGTGTCTTGGGTTTGTGGATTATAACTTTAGGGTTGAAAATGTTTACATCTATTACAGTTTTGGGAAGGTGAATGATGTTATACTTATAATTCTACAGTTTTTAGGTATCTTTAGTTTAAGGTAACTGGGATAGGGTTCAGTAGTTCTGTAAGAGTGCTTTCTTGGGGCATTTGAATATTACTGTGGAAATGGGGATAACTTATTAGATTTTTGGAAAGGTGAATAGTGTGGTTATTTTCAGTTTTTCCTTTTTTTGCTGTTTTAGTTGAAGGCGATTAAGATATGGTTCCTAAAATGTGCTGCGGCTGGTTTTTTGCTTATTACTGAGCGAATGGAGATAATCACACTGACTACTGATGCTACGCAAGTGTTACTCCCTTATTTGGATGAAACTTTGCAAATTTGTAGAGTTTTGGTAAAGAATCCACACGTATTTTTAAACTTGCAGAGGCTATATATATATATAAATGGTATAACATGTAAATACTTTAGGGGTAGAAACTGCTCCTCGCACCTGAAAGGGAGATTTTGCGTTTTAATTGGAATCAGTAAGGCAAATGTCACAGTTTGGGCGGGTGACCCAGTTTGTGCGAATGCTCAGATGTCATAGATAAATCTGTGGGTACCTTAAAGTTAATGACACTAGAAATAATTTAATCACACTCTAGAATAGATTTAATATGTTTTTGATGTAGGTTTTATAGTCATTTTATTATGCGTTCGTATTATTTTAATGTGATATTGTAGGGTCGGGGTACCCTCGACCGAACTTTATGTTGAGCGAAAGACTAGCGAGTTCCGTTCTTGTATCAAAGACGTTCATGGCGGAGCGAACGAGCGTGAGTAGAGATTTCTCTCTCTAAGTATAGTTGTTGGGCAACCATCATGGATGAAAGTTCGTAGGTACGAGCAATGTACTTATTTCATTAATAAAGTTATAACCTTTTATAACTAAGGTCTTTTACTATCACGGCCACTGATATGCGGAGTAGACCGCTAATAATAAGTATTTAATAATACACAACCAACCTACAATTGTAGCGAGTTGCTACGTGAGCTCGATGAGGTAGATTCCTACCATCGAAGCCGACTCCAAAGAGTTGGTCTGGCA
>JAAAKG020032885.1:0-19494 GCA_010014905.2 Druon quercuslanigerum
GCTACCACCTCTTCGCAACCACTTTACACGAGCTTTGATTGTGTGCGAAGGTAAGTCGTTTCAGATCTGTGCACACTAATCGAACATGGGGTCGCGTGTCATGTAAAAGCTAAGTAGTTGAGTAGGATGCGTGTTATTTACACCAGGTTTTTTTTTTAATTAAAATGGATTTTCCAGCAGAAAATGTCTCACAACCGTCTACTTCATCTGTTTTTCAGCCAGGTATTTATTGTAAACCGTAGAGTTATTATAGAACCGTAAAGTTAACCTCTAACTCTCTTTCACGATTTTTGTTCAAATTGTTCAATTTCTTAAAGTAAATGAAATTTCTTCTGTTTCCTATACATAAATATTATTCCTCAGATTATCCTGATATTAATTGTTTGTTATGACAAAAAGAAGGAGTCTAAAAATTGAACTAGAAATTGAACTTGTTTTATGCTGAGAATTATTTTTTGAAACGTGGACCAAATATATAAGGCTTAATATCTTCGGTGAAACTGAACATATAGTATATAGTAGTATATATATATATATATAGTAGTATATATTCGAGATTGGTAGAGTTTCTGTAATTGCTTGCAATATTCCGTCTTGAATCTAACATCATGAGCGATCGTGAGGAATTAAAAAAATTACAGAGCTTTGAAACAATCCCAATCAAATTCAGGATTATGATTATACCCTTATGCAGGATGTCTGCTCTACTTAAAAAAATTGGAATTAGAAGATAATTTTTATATACCTGGAAAACCCTGGAAATTTCATGGATTTTTTTTTAAATCGGAATTTTTTCGAGAGCATGTTTAATTTTTTTAAGTTGCAATATAAAATTGAATAAAAATGATTCTTTATTTCCAAAAGTAGTTTTATATTGCTGTATTTAGATTTTTTTAAATTAATTGTTTAATAGAAAATTTAACTCTGCTAGTAGAATATTCCATCATTTTAGTCCAAAATTCCTCTCTGGTTTAAAATTAATTTTTTAACTAAAAATTCAACTATTCAATTTCGGCTTTAAAAATTATATTTTTTAATTGAAAATTCGCCTGTTTAGTAGAAATGGTTGAAAATTTAATTTCTTTTTGTAGAAATTTCATTATCGAGGGTCAATATAATCCCCGAGCGATTATTATGAAAATTTAATTATTCCAGTTAAACCTTCAGCATTTTAGTTAAAAATTTATCTTTTTCGTTTAAAATAGAACTACTTCATTTAAAGTTAACCCTTAAAGTACACACTGGGGTACAGCTATACCAACGACGTAATTCTTCAAATTTTGACTATGGAAAAGTAAAGGAAACTGAATAAATAAACTACTATTTTTTATACATAAGCAGAAGACTCACCTACATTTTTAGACCTTAGTACGCACAAATTAAAAAGTTATGCATTTTGTAATGAAAATACCCATTTTTACGCTATTTTTTGATATTTTCATTGTTTTAACATACCTAAGTTTAATATTTAGCTTTATTGTTTATTATATTTCATTAAATATACTTTTAAGAAGCTACAAACCAAAAGTCAAGTCAAAATATGAAATAGTTTTATTTTTATAAAGGCTTTTTCGCTGGCGTACGGGTGTAGCCAGTGTTTACTTTACGACTCTCAAAATAAGTGTGTACCTTAAGGGTTAAACTCTTTTGTTAAAAATTTATCTTTTTTGTTGATAATTCATATATTTCAGTTAAAGCAATATAATTTTTGGGAAAATTTAAAATGATTAAAATTTTCTATTTAAATTTATTATTAAATAGGATCTGGACCATTTTATGAAAATTTTAAGCGTTTTTAGGCAATATTCAAACCATTTTAAAAGACATTTTTAAGGTTTAGAAATATATGCAGAACTAGAAAAGAATTTGGAAAAATTCCATTCATTTAAAGACATTCAGAAGGTTTAAAGTTTTTTGAAAGATTCAATATTTTTTAAACTTGTGAAGATTTTGAAACACTTTTTTCAAATGTAGATTTTTCAAGATTTCAGAAGAAAGAACCTTTTTAAGAATTATCAAAGGTTTCGAGAAAATACAAATTTCTGGCGTCCTGACGCCGCCAGGACACTTTTTTCGAAGGTCTGACAGCGCCAGACCGCTTTTTTATAACACGTGAAACGATTCTATTTAAAATTCAAAGAGCCATTTACACAGTATTAAAAATTTAACTTTATGAAAGTATGAAACCTACTTTATGTTAACAAAACATTATAAAGATACATATATTTATCGCAATATAGATTATATTATGTTTCGTACTTTCCTGTTTATCAAGGTAATTTCAAATCGTTCTGCTAATCTAATCTGCCACTTAAATATTTTGTTTTTAAAAGGAATCAGGCGTCACCTGTCTTACGTTTTTTTTCTCGCGTTATCTTTGAGATTTTGGTGAAAATATTTATGATATCCTTCAAGATTTTCTTAAACAATACAATTTTATGGTATTATAAAAAAGCAAAGAAGAACATAAAATAAAAAGTTTTACATGAAACTTTTTCCTTTGAATTCGGCAGTTTTTAAATAATCAGTACTATCCATTTATTCTAGCTTACTTTATTTTTCCACAAAAATGTTGTTAAATCTGTTAAATTAAATCCTTTTTAGCTTTTCATTACAACATAAAATTGTATTGTTGAGAAAAAAATTAATCTTTAAGGATTTTATACATATTTTCGCAAAGTCTTCAAACAAAAATTTCTCATCTCAGTGGGGCGCTGCTACAGGGCAGACACAGGGCAAATTCACTTTGAATATTTTCAGAAAAGCCGATGCTAATTTGTCACGTTTGAAGTTTTTCAAACATGTATAATGGTTTCCAAAATAGGGCAAGAAATTCTATCAAAGTCAAAAAGATAAATAACTGTATTAGATTAATAAATATCAAACCGTAAATAAAAATTTGGACCACTTTTTGATAATCCACTTTTTCAATTTAAAAAATGCAAAAACTCATAAGATTTCATTGTCTCAGATACTTGCGATAATTCAACGTTGGCAAACTTAATAAGCAGGTAAAAATATCAAAATTAAAAAAAATATATTAATTTTGCCGATAGTGATTTATGAATAAGATACTCAGAATCTATAAATTTTTCAATTCCTAACTAATTTGTTTTTTTAATTTGTTTAAAAATGTTTAAAATTTGATAAGTTTAAGGAGCATAATTGACACGCCGAGTACAACTAGGTAAACTATTTTTTTCTTTTTAACATTTTTATTGAGTTTAAGGAAAGATATTTTGATTTAACATTTTTTTCTAAATTGAAAAAGGGAAATATTTTATTTTTAACATTTGCATTGAGTTAGATGGGATGCGATTTGGCTTTTCAATTTTTTCTGAATTGGAAGAGACAATTTTTTTTATTTTTATAATTTGTATAGAGCTTAAAGGGACGAATTGCTTCTAAACATTTTTTAATAGCATCCATGTACCCGCGCGGCGGGCAGATTTTTTTAGTATTAAGGATTCATATATTTTGTTGAAAAATCGTATTTTCTGGTAGAGACTTAATCATTTTTGTTAAAAATTTAATTATTTGGTTACAAATTCATCTGTTTTGATGAAAACATGGCATAATGGCCCCGCAATATAAATAATGATACCTATAAAAAAACTGGAATTTTCGGGGAATATTTTTCCAGGATTTGACTAGACGCCTTGTTTTTACAAATAAAAAAATGTGCTTCTTGCAAGTGTGATTAAGATTTTGTGTTATTTTTCTGTTTCAGAAGTTGCGGAAGTAGAGGAAATACCAGTCTACGATATAGAGTCTGAAGACGAAGGTATTGAAATCGAATACATAAAAATGAATTTTTTACCAACGAAATTCATTCTCGATGACACACTGAAAGATAAGAGATCTCATTTATCGCAAACAGATCCACTCGCAGAATCTGGTCTAGAAAAAAGGCAAGACGTGGAAGAAACTATCGAAATATTAAACGATTCTCCTAGTCAACGAAAGTTAGGAAAAGGTTGGACACAACTAGCACCCTGCATGAATGCTTGTTATTTAACAATATCCGAAGAGGAGCAGAAAAAACTGTTTCATTCCTACTGGTACGAACGAACGTTCCATTCGAGATTCGATTATGTGAATGAAATGACAGAAATGATAGAGGAACCGTTAGGTGGAAATAATAGCAAATTATGCACCAGATATTTTCTTGATACGAGCAAAGGTCGTCGAAGTGTTTGTAGACGATGTTTTGTTCACATTCTCGACGTTTCTCCCAGGTTCATGAAGACAGTTTTGGATAAAAAGGTGCTTGAAATGAAGCGTAAGTAACTTTCAATTTGTAAGAAATTTTTACTAATGCATAATTTTCAACATAAAAGATGATGAAATCGATGTTTCTTTACGAAACAGATCCTTCTGATGATTTATAAATAGTTCAAGTGCAAATTTAAAATCTTGGAAAGACTCTATCATAGATTTTTTTCCTTACTTTTCCAGCTTAACGTTTTTGTTTTAATTTACTTTTTTTAGTACAAGATTCGTCAATAAGTTCAATTAAAACGAATTAAATTACTTTTTTAATAATAACTCTCTAGCCAACAGTTTTTTTGTGGAATAAACATATATTTTTTGTACAAAAATATTATTAAAAAACATTTAAAGAATATAGGCATCAAAAAGTCACTCTTATGTTGAAAACAAGACATTTATTTATTATTAGTGAGAAAGTCAAATTTAATAGTAAAATTGATGATTCTGTAAATTTAATAATAAAGTTTTGCCACTGAAATAAATAATAAAAATAAAATCAATCTTCGCTTTCGACAGCAGTATGTTTATATGATATTTAGGCATCGGACACTTAACACACTGTTTTCAACTCAAATAGAACAATTTTCAACTAAGAAAAATTTTTCACTCAATAAACAAAACAAAAATGTCATCAAAAATGTTGAATTTACATACAATTTTAACGAGATAGTTAAATTTTAAACCAAGCATATCAATTTTCTACTAGAAAAGAAGAATTATCAACACGTTACATACATGTTTACCCAAAGATTTAAATTTTCAACAATGAATAATTTTCTATCAAAAAAGGCCAATTTTTTCAACAGTTTACATAATTGTTTAACTAAACACTTTGAACACTGGAAGGAAAAAAATCTGGCTGCATTTTATCTGATTAATTTTGAGTTTATATTTTTTCGTTTATAAATTTTCTTAACTGAGTATTTAAATTTTTTAACCAAAAAAGATAAGTTTTGAACAAAAAATGAATTATTTTCATTGAGTATAATTAATTGTCAATAAAACAAAAGAATTTTCTAAAAAACAGTTTAATTTTGTACCAAATATTTGAATTTTATTCCAAATTGTTTAATTTTTAAGCCAAAAAGCATTAGCTTTCACAACAGCAGGTGAATTTTCAATCAATTAATTGAATTTTCATCTAAAAAAATGAATTTCCAACTAAAAAAATTAAATTTGACCCCAAAAGAGGAATTCTTAACAAAACATATAATTTTTTAACCTAATAGTTGAAAATAAAGCCAAGATTAATTTTCTACCAGATAGGAAGAATTTTCAACTGAAACTTGAATTTTCTACCTAGAAGATTACTTTTCTACCAAAAGAGACGAATTTCCAACAGATAACATAAATTTCCAAATAAATACTTGGAGCAATGGATGTGATGTTAACCTAAATTTTATCTGATAAATTTTTAGTTTATATATTTCTTCTAAATTTTGTTTAACTAATTAGTTTAATTCTTAAACGAAAAAGATCAATTCTAAACCAAAAATGGAGTCAAAAAGGCGATTTTTTTTAAAAAACAGTTGAATTTTGATCCTGAGAATATAATTTTTTAACAAAAAGTGAATTGACAACCAATCAGTTGAATTTCCGGTTAAAAAAATTACTTCATAACCAAAAAAAGAAAAGTTTTTAACTGAAATTATGAATCTTTGGCAAAGAAAAATGAACTTTTAAGAATGTTCAACTTTTAACCAAGGAGTTGAATTCAACGCCAAAAGATGTATTTTCAACCAAAAATGTAATATTTTGTATGTCAACAAAAAATATTTTCATTAAAAATAATAAACCGTTTGGTTTAAACAGAAAAGAGGAATACTCAACTAATTACTTGATTTTTAGCCGAAAAAGTTGATCATCTACAAAAAAAAAATTAATTTTTAACGAAATAATAAGTTTTCAACCAAATAGTTAAATTTTCTACCAAATTGTTGAATTTTCGAGTCGACGCTGCGAATTTTTTTACAAAATTTTTAACAGAGAAATCAACTTTTAACCAGACGTCGAATTTTTCACCATAAAAATTGAAACTTGTACAGAAAGAAATAATTTTTGAAATAAAAACAAATGTTTAAAAAAATAGTTGAGTTTTGAATTTAAAAAAATGTGTTAATCAAGAAAAATTAGCTTTCAACCAAAAATATATCGATTTTGTTCATTTTCAATACTTGAAGAAATCCATAAACACTATTTTGAGACAATTTTTAGAAACTTATGACACTATTTACAATATTTTTTATTTCTAAGGTGAGTCCGAGGCCTAGATATTAAAACATAAAATTATACTTCGTTATATATGTTATTGTAAATGTCCTCCCGTCCTCTTAAACCTGTAGGTCGGATTTTCAGAGAGTAACACTGTCGATCACTGTGATTGATTTTATTTTTTTAAATATTTTTAATAAAAAAAACTTTATTCTTAAACTTAAAGAATTATATAATTTACATTAAATTTCATTATTATACTGATAATATATACAATATACAATTTAGAATATATTTTACTATAATGTGTACGAATTTCAAAATTTAGGTAATTTTCTTTTATTCTTTTTCAAAATTTCTTGCTCAAGTTTTTTTGCACTATCTGCATAATTTAAGCTGCTCTCCCGTACTTTACTTTTTTTAATTATTTTTATTTTGATCCTGCTGCTTTGCCTCTACGGACATTTTGTTTGTTTATAATTCAAATTATTTATTCCGCTTTAAAACCATGCTAAACCGTGTATAAAATTTCTTTCATGGTTTTCTTCTCGTTCATGATTTCACTACATTTCATTGTCGTAAAATTCCAATTTTGAATTATTTCCCATATAGCCGTCTAATTAAATCAATTACCATCGATAATTTTCAGTCTAATTTTAAAAGTAAAAAAAGGGAAGGTATTTATGGAGTATTTGCAATTTTTTAAAAAAACTAAAAATTCTAAAATGAACTCCTGAAATAAAGCAAAAAAATGAGGAAAGAAACAAGAATAAACTGTATCGTATAAACATAACGTATAATTTCTGTTTACATTGTTTAATTGATTATATTCTGGTCTGAAAAACATGAGTGTTCTATTATTTTCAGTGAAAATAATTCATTTTCATCCGGGAAAAAAGAAATTTCCAATCAAATAGATACGTTTTCAACCAAAATGATGAAATCTATAAATAAATTCTATAAAAAAATGAATTCTCCATAAAAAGTGTAATAGTTGGTATTTCCACAAAAAGATATTTTAATTTAAAATCAGAAACAGTTCAATTAAACCAAAAAATACGAATTTTGAACAAATAGTTTGAATCCTCAACCTAAACGATCTAATTTTCAAATCAAAAATAGGAATTTTTAAGAAAAGAGTTAAGTTTTCAACGAAGAAAGGCATTCAAAATATTGTGTTTCAAGACAAAAGACGAATATAATAAGACACATAATAGTAAATTAGTGTAAATATTGTATTTACGGCTCAAAAATATGCATTTTATACCAAAATGTTGAAATTTTCAACCCAAAAAAGACGAATTTGGACAAAATAAGTGAATGTTTAACTGAAAAATATCGTTTTTTTAGTAAAAATACAATAGCTACATTATCATTTAAAAAATTAATTTTCAACAAAATAAAAAAGAATTTTCAACAAAATAGGTACATTTTTATAGTAAAAAAAGAAATTCTAACTAAAATTATGAATCCTCGACCAAAAAAGGAATCTCGAAGCAAATAGTTGATTTTCAAGCCAAAAAGTAAACTTCCTTTCAACCAGCAAGGTTGCACGTCTGTCACGAAATATCCATTTTTTGAAAAAAATGAATAGTTACATTTTCAGTTAAAAAAACTAATTTTTAATAAAATACATAAAGTTTCAACAAAATTTTGAATTTTTGAAGGAACTTTTAATTTAATAGGTAAATTTTCGCCAAAAATAAATGAATTTTAAACCAAAAAGGTGATTTAGTCACCAAGAAGATTAATATTTTACCACAATAGCCCAAGTGTTAAAAAGATGTCAACAAAATAGTGAAATTTTGAACAAGTATGTCCCGAAATCGTGGTAAATGGAATCTAGTGGAAAATTCGAAGTAAATGCAAATAGTTTAATTTAATTCTACCTTCATGAATAGTTTATCCAGAAATACCGGGAAAATGTATTTCTTTTGTTTCTTTAAATGGTATAAAATGTATTAGAAGTACAGTATCGGATTGTGAGACACGCGGCGGCGAGTCAGATTTTGTTATTGAGAAAAATAATGTAAAACTTTTTTTAAATTATTTTTTATGTATTTGCAGCTATTTACTCAGGAATTTTTGTATTATTGTTATATGTGAATAACCTACAAATGTGTCCTCAAGAAAAAAACGGATTAGGAAGGATTTTATTCCTCTCCTGAAAAGCTTCAATTGCACATCGTTTTTGCACAATATATATACATATATATCGCGCTCAACGAGTCTGATTATTTAATCGATTCAGTTTTGGAGAAAAAGTGGTGTGTCATGAAAACTATAAAAAAGTTGAGGGATGATGGTGTACAAACCATGTACTTCATTTTCGTTTTTAGTATAAATAACTTCAAAATAATTAGAAAGAAGTATTCTCAGCTAGGTCCCTTCTTTGCTGTAATATCTTTTTTTTTTTTAGACATGCCGCCCGCATCTGAAAATGCGATTCTCGAATCTGAGGAAACAAGAATGGAATTATCAGACGTCGAAAGCGAAGAAGATGTCGCAGATGCTGACATGCCAGAACCGATAGAAGTTTTAGACGATGAACTACCAAAAGAAACTTTATCAGTTTCAAATGATGATTCTTTATTGTTTGAAACCATTCGCCAAAATTCCAAAATCAAACCCGAATTACGAATCAAGGGTCCATCATGCAAGTTTCTCAGAGATAATAAAATTGGTAAAGGATGGAAACGACTCAGGCCTTGTCCAAGCGGCTGTAACTTGAGACTAACGGACGAGGATCAAAAAAATCTCTTTGAATTTTACTGGAAGGAAGCAACATTCCAATCCAGATTCAAGTTTTTAAATGAAATGCTTATAATCGTACCAGTTGAAAATAGAGACACAGAAAACGCACGCACTGCTCGAATTAAGCGATACAACACCAACTATTATCTTACAACATCACAAGGTTCTACCAAGGTTTGTAGGACTTGTTTCAAAATCGCGCTCAACGAGTCTGATTATTTAATCGATTCAGTTTTGGAGAAAAAGTGGTGTGTCATGAAAACTATAAAAAAGTTGAGGGATGATGGTGTACAAGTGCGAGATGTAGATCCAAATGATGAGGAGATGAAGAAAGTAAAAGAGCACATAAAAAAGTTCCCTCTCTGCGAGAGTAATCACTTTACTGACCACAATTCTGAAAATTATCTACCAATGGGGTTGTCACTTAAAACCATGTACGAACTTTATCAACGAGAGGTTTCAAATCCAGTTCCCATCAATTGGTACCAGACCGCATTGGTACAAACTGAGCTCAAGTTTAAACCAATTTTTCTCGGGAAATGTGAGCAGTGTGAAATTGCTTCACAGAAATTTAGAACGTCAACCGATCCGGAAGAGAAAAGTAGGTTAAACTGTGTCTTAACGTCGCATCTTGTTGATGCTCGCGAGGGCCAGGACTCGAAAACTCTGGATGAAAACTTGGCAAAGTTTTCCAAGAATACACTCTTGGTTTGCTCCTTTGCTTTCCAAATGACTTTACCAACTCCATTTTTAAAAGAACCTACTGCCTATTATAGGCGGCCCTTGTGGACCTACAACTTGACAATTCAGCAGCAGAGCATCGGCAAGAGCACGCGGAAGACTCCTAAATTTTACATGTGGCATGAGGGTGATGGAAAGAAGACTGCGAACGAAATCGCCTCCTGCTTGTATCAGTATCTTTTGGAATTACCTCGCTGTGTCAACTCTGTTATTTTTTATTCCACCTCCAACAATAGGGACAATAGAAGCAAATCAATTTCAAAGATGTTTTTACACTTGCTTGAAAATCACAAAACACTCAAGACAGTAGACCACAAGTTTTTAATTCGTGGACATTCTCAAATCCAGAACAATCTGGAAAATGGTTGGGACGAGGCGATTATTAAAGAACATCGCGGCAGAATCCAGGAGCCAAAGAATTGGTATGATGCTTTTTCGAAACCTTTCACGTTCAAGAACGAACCTAAAGTCATAGTGATGACTCGTGACAAGTTTTACGATTTTGAGAGATTGTGTCAAGATAAAGATGATTCTTTTATTGACGAGAAAGTCAAGTGGGTGCGGTACACCAAAGGAGTTGTTCGTTATAAGAATAGTTGGGCGGAGAAGGATCGTTTTCAAGTTTTGAATTGCTTAGGCCAATCGCAGTTGTGTGAGCTCAGGAAAAGGAATCTTAGCAATCTCGAGAATTTTTATATAGCTGATGAAAAAAAGAAGGGACTTTTGGAACTCTTGCCTTTTTTAAGTCCCAAAGTGAAAAGTTTTTACGAAGGGTTGTCTGTTCAAGTTTCCGTTTGTCCAAATCTTGCTTCGGTTGAAGAAACGGTATTGTTAAAAAGGAAATTGGGACAAGTTGCTATACTAGAGGAAACTGCGTCAACACAGCAAGTTGTTATTAACGAAGGTGAGAAACGCCCTAAACAGAAGAAAATTTCGGATGTAATTGATTCTGCTGAATTGGAAATCGTTTCTGTTATGAAGGAGAAAAAAGCAGTGCAAGTAAATTATGGGCTTTCTGAGAGCAATAATAAAACTGAAGCAGTCTGTAAGTTTCCTGCTCGATTACCATTCTGTAACAAAGAATGTTGCTTGAGAATAACAGAAGATGATGAGAAACGCATTTTCAACAATTACTGGCACCAAGGGACGTTTGAATCAAGAATTGATTTTGTATGTAATCTCATTACAATTTCTAGAAACAAACCCGAAAAAGCCAAAAGAAAACGATTCAGTGCAAAATTCCATCTTGATACAGAAAGTGGTCGGAAAATTGTGTGCAAACCCTGTTTCCGTCATGTCCTCGATATTTCAGACAGTTTTATTGGAACAGTTTTAGAAAAAAAGTGGGAGCAAATTAACAATGAAAAGGATCCGTCCAATAGTTTAGTGGATTCGCAAATACCAGAGAATAAATTAAATAAAGATACTAAAGAGCCAAAAGGCAATAATCTTACTGTTGAGAAAATCAGAGAATTAGAAGATCACATCAAGAAATTTCCACTGTGCGCAAATCAACACTTTATCCATCCTGCCTCCGAGAAATATTTGCCAATCGGATTAACTTTAACAATTCAAATCATGTACGATATTTATAGAAACGAAGTTCTTAATCCACTTGGTATTGGCAAGTACCAGGAAATTTTGTACAAAACTGATCTAAAATTCCAACCCAGGTTTCTTGGCAAGTGTGAAAGGTGTGAAAGATCATCAGAAATGATGCCTTTTATGGTTTCTAAAATCAAAAATTTCCACGAAGGTTTGTCTGTCGACGAATCTCTTTTAAGCAAAGCTGCTAATCCGAATGGAATTTCGGATCAAGAAAATAGTCACGATAATAGTACCCTACCTGTGCAAACTTGTATTCTAAAAGAAGAATTAATTATTGAAAGCGATGATCTGCAAGTAAGGGACGAATGTAAAAAGTTATTTAGGAAAACCTGTTGATGTTGATTAATCTAGGTTAGAAAATTTAGGCCAAAAAAAAGTATCGAAAAAATATTGCTGAGATGGGGGTAATTCAGCTTCAAATATTTAAAACCATCTTGAAATAAAACAAGGGGGGTACATAATGTATTTTTAAATATTGTAAGTACGTTTTCAAAGATTAAAACGTATTCAGTCTGATGAGGCTCCTTTTTTTATAAAAAAATCGCGAAAATGGTTGTTGTTCATTTGTGCATGATCCTCCAAAAGTCCTTTTAATTTGAAAAGTCCATAAAATCGAAAATTTTATTTATTGATATATTTTTTTTAATTTTAAAAGACCAAGATATTGTTTAAATTTTTAGACAAAAATTAATTATACAATTCAATTTATGTACACATAAAATTATTATACATACTATATTTGAATAGCTTTCAAAAATTGACTAGTTTCTACAACGCGACCAATGGACGGTGAGTTTTTTAAGACCAGGAAAACTAGAAATTTATTTTTGAATTTTACAGATTTAAAAAAAATAAAAGTCTTTCAGTCACTTTAATTATCATAAATTCCATAGAACATGATATAATTCAATTAAAAACAAGTTCTGTTGTCATACTTTTCAATTATGAAATCATTCAATTTACAAATCCTAATTCTAAAATCTTTTGCTACACAAATTTTCCATTTTGGATCGTTTTTTTAAGCGTGCATTTTCAATTTAAGAATTATGAAAGGCTTCAAAAAAATATATGAACATTTCCTCAAGAGTCATATGAAAATTGACAATGACTTTTTATTTTAAAAAATTAATTTTAAGAGAATATTTAAAAAGATTTCCAAAATTCTAAAAAGTAATCTGGAAGATTTTAAGGAACTGTTTTAAATTGTGCAGGATTTGAAAAAGAATGTTAAAAATAATTGGAATCATTTTAAAAAATGTTTAGAAATTGTGAACATTTTTTAAAAATAATTTGAATAAATGTAAAACAATATGTAAATGTTTGAAGGTTTCACTTTTTGATATAAAAATAATTTAACTTTTAATTTAAGAAGCGTTCAGTTTATAAGAAAAATGTAATCGTCCATTTTTTAATTTTTCTGTCTTAAAATTGCTTAAAATAATTTGCAACTCAGTTTTTATGACTTCAAATTCAACATTTTTTGTGAACCAGGAAAAACCGGGAAATGACCGAGAGTTTTTTTATGTCATTAAAACCTCCAAGCTGATTTAGCAATATTTGAATTTATTTAAAATGAGCAATTAGGAATAAAATTTTTAATGCTTAACAATTTGAAACTAAACTGCTTGAAATAGAAAGCCATTTGAATCCGTTAAACTTTACATACTAATTGTGCCATTCAAAAAAAAAAATTAATTTCTAAGTAAAAGTCCTCACTTTTGTTTTATCCATAATAATTTCCCGATGATTGAACTAGAACAAAAATCTAGCAAATTTAAGAGATGTTTAAAAGTTTTTTAAATTTCCAAAAATAATGTCAAATTTAAAAAGACTTCAAACAATGTTCAGTTACTTAAATGCATTTTTAAAGATTTCAAATAAGAATTTCAGAAGCTTTCAACCAATTTTGACAAGTTTCAATAGAATAAAGTTTGATTTCTCAAGATTTCTGGAAAAAATTTCATTAATTTTTTTATTTCGAAAAATTAATTTTAAGAGAATAGTTAAAGAGATTTCAAACCATTACATATGATTTTAAAAATGATTAAAACTTATTTTAAAAGATATTTATAATTTAACATTTAGAAAGATTTGAACAAATTTAAAACAAAAAGTAGATTTTTGGAGATTCGAAATGAAATTTTAAAGTTGTTTAAAAAGATTTTGAGACGTTTTAAGATATTCAAAAAAATGTTCTAGAATATTTTGAAAAATTCTGTAAACAGAATTTATAAATATTTTAGAAAATTTTGAAGGATTTTGAGAGGTTTTAAGGTATAAAAAAAATTCTCAAGATATTAATAAGATATTCATAAACTCTGACATAATTTTTATATTAACCTATTTCCACAATTATATTAAAACAAAATTAAAAACATTTAAAGGCAATTTTTAAATTTGTCAGGAATCTTTTTAAATTTTGGAAAAAATTTAAGTAATGTTAAAGATATTTGAAAGCTCTGAAGTAATTTAAAGTTTGAATATTTCAATTTTTTTCACAAAACGCAGATTTATGGGGAATTTTTTAGACATTCGAAAAAATGTTCTAAAAATTCCTGGGAAAATTTGAAATGACTTATTTTTCAAAAAATTAATTAAAAAAAAAATGTTTAAAAAATGGTCAAAAACGCATTTTTGAAGATTTCGAGTTAAAATTTTGAAGCTTTTTAAGGTTTTTGAAGGGGTTTGAAGATATTAAAAAAAAACTTCTCAAAATTCCTGCAAAAGCTTAGAATGATTTTTTGGTTTTATGAATTAATTTTTAAGATAATATTTAAAATGACGAGAAAATGTTTAACGTATGAATAATAATTAATTGTTTGTTTAAACAAATTTATAAATTTGCACATTTATAAATTTATTGAGTCATTCTTAAATTCAGATCAAATCAAATTTGAGACGACTGAAAAATCTAAAAAATACAATTCGCGAACGGTATACAATATTACAGAATAGGAAAATTCCCGAAAGAAAATTACTGAACTAGAAAATTCCCGAATTTAAATAATTGAACATTTTTTTATAATTATCGTTTATATAGTTAAAATACAGTAATACAATGTTTTTATTGAAAACTGTGTAATTGTTTAAATTCGGGAGTTTTTTAGTTCGGAAATTTTATTATTGATGAATTTTCCAATTCTAGAATTTTATTATTCGGGAATTTATTTCTCAGGATTTTTCAGTCCCGTTTTGATTTCTTCAAATAAAATGTCCTTTTTAATTTCAATAACTGTAAAATTGTTGCGAATCGAGAAATAACCGAAAATTTTCTTCCAAAATGAAAATGGCCACCCTTTCTCAATATTATTTTAATCAACAAGATTTTTTTTTTATTTTTGAACAATGTTTGGCTTTCAGAATCCCGCCTTCTTGTTGGATGGCGTTTACGTTGCCGCTGGCGTGTGTGCTTTTCTGGAATATGTGTTCATGGGATATGGTGATGGGTGGCGCTAGAGAATGGAATGAACATCGACAATGTGAATAGATGGGAATGCATCATAAAATGACTGTAATGTGACGTTTGCGGTAAAATCGTACAAGTTTATGGGACTTCCGAAAATATGATTTGATTTCACAATTCGAAATGGATTTCGCCGTAAAAGATGAGTTTCCATCACAACCATCTTCCTCTTCATTTAATGTTGTACAAGGTAACTTTTATAATTTGAATACACAATTCACTTTTTGAACTTTTAAAATAATAAGCGTCAAAACAAAAACTGTTGTTTATACACAAAAAACTAAAATACTTTATTATATCTGGAGCTTGAATTAAACAATTTGATGAACGGCAGTTACAGTTTGTAGTACTTTTCGTTTTCTTGTGGTCTTGCGATCCATTATTTATTTGAGGTTAGGCCACACTTTCTATCCTTTCTGTATTTGTTATTTTTGATTTGCACAATAGAGCTTCTCGAAAAAATGAAGGACTTTATTCGTAGTTTTAATAGGGAATATAAGATGCAAACGTTCTTTTGGGATTCTAAAACACTCATGTAAAGTTTAATTAAAAACAAAAATTCGTTCGTCTCCGCATCGCGTAGATTTAGTGAGAATGCACTAAAATAAACGACACACTTTTTTATTTAAGCAACAAACCATTTGTTATGAGATTCAAGATACGGAGCGTTCACATATTATGTGACATGTCAAAGAGGGGGACGTGTTTTGTGTTTCGTTACGATCTGTTATGGGGGGGGGGGGATTTTGGCCCGATTACATAAAATTTTTAATTTATGAATTTTCTGCACCATCTATTTTGTATATCGAAATTTCTAAATAAATAATATTACCTCATCATAAAAATTAATTTCTAAATGTTTATAAAACTTGTTGATAAAAGACATTTCGCTACAAACATTTCACTACCACACTATATTTTATAAACTTTCTTACATTTTCAAAGAGATGAGGAAAACTAAATTATGGACAGAAACCTATTTTGAAGAATTCGTAAAAAAATTAGGAGGTTTTTAATGTTTATGAAAAATATAAGAAGACCACGTTTTTTTTAAGATTTCGGGAAACATTTTTAATTGTTAAGGTTTTATTTTAAACGAGTAATTTTAAGTTTTGAAGATTTGAAAATCAGTGGGAAAATAATATGGAAGACTGGGACAATTTTTTCAATTTTTCAGGATTTAACCATTTTTAGAGAAACTGAATTATACAGGGTGTTGTTAACAGAATTACAAAAATGTTCTTAAGATTAATAGGAACATTTTTTGTGCATTTTTTGTAATGGATGTCAAGAGACAATTGAGAAAAATTACGAACTTCTTAAAATTATTTCTTAAAATTTTTAAAAATAGTGAACAAGTTTTAAAGCAAAGGTTGGCTATATTACATAATATAGAACAAAATTAAGTAAGTTTAAGAGATATTCAGAAGATTTAAAACGATTAAAAATAATTAAAACTTGTAAAGATTATTTAAGAATTTTGTTAGGTTTCACGAAAATGAAAAGAAGTTAGATTCATAGGAAAAATTAACATAATTTTTTATTTTGTAATATTGATTTTAAGAGATTATTTAAAAAGGTTTCAAAAGATTTCAAAAATTGTCAAGGAAGAATCTGAAATATTGTAAGGCAATATTTTTAATTTTGCTGAATTGAAAAGAAAATCAGGAAACATAAGTAAATTCAAGAAATATTTAGAAGAATGGAAGAGATTCAAATAGAATTTTAACCTTATTTTGTTTAGAAATTTATATTTTTAAAGATTTCAAAAATAAACTTTAGAAGCTTTAAAGGAATTCCGAAAAATTTCAAGAAAATAACAAATTTTCGTAAAATTCCTACGAAAATTTAGAAGATTATAAGTCAGTGTTTTTACATTTTTAATGATTTTTCAAAATTTTAAGAAAAATTCGTCAGATAAAATAATTTTTATTAATTTAAGAGGTTATAAATATACTATAAATATTTAAAAACCTTAGAACGTTTTAGACAATTTATCAAATATTTCTTGATTTATTTCAAACTTCTAAATGTCCTAAACATGTTTTAAAAAGATATAAATTTTTCCTAATATTTTGTAAAATCAAATAAAAATCTTTAGAGTCTTCTAGGTTCTTGTTTGAGACATCTGAAATATTTAAAAATCTTTTTTAATTTTCTCCAAAATCTTATGAATATTACATTTATATAAATTTAAAAACAAACTGAAAATACTTATTTTCTTGTTCTAAATTCTCAGAATTTCATTTCAGCTCGAATTTAAGTGTTTACTAAAAAAAAAGTTTTAATCTTGTGAACTTAAATACGCACTTACATTAATTAACTTAAATATTTGTATGCCTAAAAAAATATTAGAAAAGCATTCAATGTTACACTAAAATATTGTTTTCTTTATTTCTAGACAATACTTCATCTTAAAAAACCTTTTTTACTTATTTATAACATAATTTTGAAACATATACAAAAATTTTTATCTAAATCAATAATGTTACGTAATATGTGATGGGTCCCTGACCAGAAAAAATATTGCAGAATAATTGAATTTATACCTGCGTAACAATAATGCCAGTGAAATATTTTATCATCCTGCCTAATCGACGTTATGAAATAATTAAAAAATATTTGAAAGTCGACTTTTTCACTATTTCCTTAGAGTTGTATCAATTTTCTTGACTATTTTGCTACTAAATTTGTGATGTATGTTTTCAGGAATTGATTTCCAATGTATTGCAAAAATAATGTGTAAAGGAAAAAGAAAAAAAGAAGAGATTTATTGGTTTTTATATCTCGATCAAGTAAATTTTGTTTCACTATGAAATAAAAATGTCTTCTAGTATATCTTTATTAAGAAATTTTGTTTGTTTCTCAATATACAGACACAAAATTAGGTACAGTATAAAACATTGTCACTTAATTCAGACGCCGAACATTTTTTTTATCGTTAAATATAAAAACAATGTTTTGGTATTAAAATATTTTATTATAATTCAAACTCAGTACCAATTATTTTAACATCAACCTTCTGCATATATTATCGTTGCAATATATTAAAAATATGGGATGACTGAAGAATCCTGAAAAATAAAATTCCCAACGCTGTAAAATTTCCGAAAAATAGAATTTTAAAATTCCAAAATAATACAATTTCCACATTACAAAATATCTAAGGGAGCGTTCACGTGTTACCTAACGTTTGTTTTATACCCCCCCCCCCCCCAGTAACAGGCCCTAGCATTTCCTCCGAAACCCCCATACACATTTTTTTATCACAAATATTGAAATTTATTTACATGAAAATAAGTATTATCAGTTTGTTTTTCAACTTAACAAGTTAACAACTTTCAATACAGTGAAGTCTCGCCTATTTCAGTGGCCTTGAAACGTAAGGATTCTGTTGTTTCAACGCTGGACTTATTTTTTTTAAGCGACGTTTAATGGCTGCCTCAGCTTTGTATTGATGCGCCCCTGTAAACAATTTTTTCAACTGTGCATGTACCAAAAAGCGCCGGTCTATTTGAAATCAATAAATACTGTCAAAAATAACACAGATAAATGCACCCGACTCTCAGTTGAGTAACTCAGGGTTTAGTAATTCCTAGAACTGCTGACCCACATAGTTTCTCAGCTCAAGGGGCGACAGACGCTTGAGATTCTCGCCTCGGAAGGACCCCAATTTGCTAGTACTCAGTCGAGTATATTGCGCAATATTATGCATTATAATTGAAAACTATTCAGGCGGCTCTGACTGTTTCCGTTTCGATTCCCCCGATTTAGTGTTTTTGAAGTGTTTATAAAGTTTTTTGCGGACGTACCTTCAAAAAAATGGAGATCGAGGGAAAAGGTAAGGTAAAATTTTGAAAGAGTTGATTATTTAATAGAATAGTTTTTGAAAAATAAAAATGAATTTTGAAAGACCCCTATGGAACGTTTACATATAGCGTAACATTATTTTTGGCCTTTTAATAAAACAAAATCTCAATAAAATATAAAACTTCCAAATAACTATTTATTTGATAAAAGTTTTTAAACACTAAAGTTCGAGTTGTAATTAAATTCTGAGTATTGCGAGAACAAGGAAATACGTATTATCTTTTTTTTTAAATTTTATATAAATATAATTTTTATAAGGTTTTGGGGAGAATTAAAAGAAGTTGTTTGATTTTTCAAATGTGTAAAAAAATATATAAGATTGTAAACAAATTTTCTTTATTTTATACGATTTGAGAAAATACTAAGAAAAATTCGGGTCTTTTTAAAAGATGTTTAGGACGTTTGAAAGTTTGAATAAAATCAAGATATATTTGATAATTATGATTAATTTTAGATGTTAATTTTTTTTGTCTACTGGTCTATATCATTATTATTAAAATATTGATAAATCTTCAGTTTGTGAAAAAAATGTCTCTATCTCCGCTGGGATCTGAACCCAGGACCTTCAGCTTCCT
>JAAAKG020032896.1:0-19493 GCA_010014905.2 Druon quercuslanigerum
AAAATAGTCAGATCTTCAACCAAAAAGCAGATTTTTTTAACTAAAAGAGTTGAATTATGAAACAACTTTTTAATTAAAAAATATGAACCTTTGATGCTGCTTTTTGGTTGAAGATTTGACTGTTTTTTTGACATTGTTTGTCTGCTTAAGAAATTATTTTCCAAAATAAAAACTGAACTAATTAATTTTTTGCCGAAAATTGATCGATTTTAGTTGAAAATCCAAATATTAAATTTTGCATTGATAATCCATAATTTTGGCTTGAAAATTCAACTGCCTGTTTGAAAGTTAAACTAATACATTCTAATTGTTAAAGATTTAACTTTTAATTGAAAATTCGTTTATTCATGTGTTTGTAAATGATTGTTTACTGAAAATTTAAACATTTCGTTATTAGATGAAAATTAAAAGTCTTTTGTTGTAATTTCAACTATTTGGTTAAAAATTTATATATTATGTTGTAGATTCGCTTCTTTGTTTGGAAATTAATGTTTTTGGTTGAAACTTAAACAGCTTTTTTCAAAAATCATTTCATTACGTTAAAGATCCATCTCTTTGGTTGAAAATTTAACTATTTTGTTGAAAAAAGGTTTTTCTGTTGTTGAAAAAAAGGTTTTTTTTTGTTCAAAATAGGTTTTTAGGCTAAAAATTTAACTATTTTAGTTTTGTTTTTTTGTTTAAAATTCACGTTTTTGGTTCAAAATGCCTTTTTTGTTGAAAATTGGTATTTTTTGGATAAACTGGACTGTATTTGATTAAATATAAGAATATTTTTCGTTGAGAATTCATCTATTTTTGGTAAATTCAACAGGTTTTTATTCAAAAAATAAAATTAATGTTTTTGTTTGAAACTTAAACTGCATGTTTCAAAAATCATTTCATTACGTTAAAGATCCATCTCTTTGGTTAAAAATTGAACTATTTTGTTGAAAAAAGGTTTTTCTGTTGTTGAAAATAGGTTTTTTTGTTTTCAAAATAGGTTTTTTTTTTGTGGAAAAATAGGTTTTTTTTGTTGAAAAGTTGTTTTTTTTGTTGAAAATATAGGTTTTTAGGCTTAAAATAGGTTTTTAGGCTGAAAACTTAACAATTTTCGTTTTTTGTTTAAAATTCACGTTTTGGGTTGAAAATGCCTTTTTTGATAAAAATTGGTATTTTTTTGATAAATTGGACAGTATTTGATTAAATATAAAAATATTTTGAGTTGAAATATCAACTATTACATTTTTCCTTCAGAATTCATGTATTATGGGTAAACTTAACGGGTTTTTATTAAAAAAATAAAATCTTTTCGAGGTCAAATATCCACAGTTATATTTTTTGTTGAGAACTAATCTTCTTTAATTCAAAATTCAATTTTCTTCTCAAAAATTCCCCTTCTTGACTGGAAAATTAAAGTATTTGGTGGACAAACTTCGAACTCGTTCAAAAAGACCAATTTTAGTCCCTTGACACATAATATACTATTTGTCATTGAAGCACCAATTAAAAGACATTAATATTAATCGAAAATAATTGTTTTGAAGATGGGGACTCTAATAATAAACCTCGAGCTATAACTAAGGATATAACTAAGGATATAAATAATTATATACACATATTTAAAAAAAATGATTGTATATATCGCAATTCAATACATTATTTATCACAAACCTGTAATAGTAATACATTGGTTGACAATACTGACCTCAATATCTTATAATTATTTCTAAGTATAATTTTAAATTAGTGTAAAAAACTATTCTTATTTACAAATTCTATTTACAAGTCATTTTGCATCACGACTTAATCTATACACTTTGGAAGAATAAATCTTAGACCTATCCAGGAAGGTAATTTATAATACAAAATGGCATACGATATAAAATTACAGAACATCGATGGGCAATTATAGAATATTATCACACTGAACTCGATATCAAATATTGATATTGAGTTATATCAAATATCAAATATCAAATCAAGCATTTAAGAAGAAAAAAGTAAATCTTTACAACATCCTTACATTTTTTCAAATTTCCAGTCTTTTCCTCGCAGATTACAATTTTTTTAATAAATTATCCTGTCTCTCTCTCTCTCTTTCTTTCTCTATCTCGTTGACATAATCAAAATTCCATGGCACCAAGGTGGTTTTTAAATTTTCACAAAATTTTCAAATATGTAAGGACATATTGTTTAACAAAAAAAAATTTAATGCACTTTAACAATCGCTGTTTACAAATTATTGAATATAACTTGCAGAAATTTGTCAACCACGTATAAAAAACTGGGAGCAATATAAGGGGTCATCCATAAATTACGCCATGACGTTTTGAACAATTTTGACCCCCTCTCCAAAAAGTGGTACGTAATTTATGGATAGCCCCTACTAACTAATAATACATTACAATATCTTTGTATACGAATTTGAGCGCTGGTTTATAGTTTTCTCTTCCAAAACGGATTAGTTACAGATAAATTAATCGAAAAAGTTTACATTTTTGACAAGAGAAATTGATTTTACAACAATGATATTCAACATCTCTTGGAATTTTGGAAACAAAATTCGGAGATGGAACCAAATGTAATTTTTAAACATCTAATTATTTATCCTAATTACCACGGCCTCCACATATCTCCATTTGAAGGGCCAGCATTAGCATAATGTCTCGCATCACCGTTGGCTACTCTTTCTAACCTAATCCTTCCCGATAGATCTTCTGCTGAAGCTGCATGTTCTCCATTTATCCTGAAGCACCCAACAGTGGCACTCGTCGAAGCAACAGAACTCGACGGTTCCTGGTACCTTGGCCTCTTTTCAGATATTGACAGCAGACCTTCTGAATGGTGTCTTTTAAGACCCTCTTTTCTTAAAAGTGGTCCCCGATTATAGGTCTTATCAGTGATAACTGACAAGGGTTGTCTCGAAACGTGCGACACTGACCCATTGACCATCCCATCAGTTTGATTAGACACAAACTCCCTCCTAACCGGAGTACTGACATCAGGTTTAGGCTCAACAAAAACTGGAATTGGTGACTTCCTATCACTCGAAGAACTGATCTGAGGCTTCTGAGTCTCCGGAGATGAAAAGCTCTTCGAGGATGCTGAACTCTGTTCAGGAACCTTGAACTGATGATGATTAGGTGACTGCGCATGTGGATAATGTTCAGAGTGGTGGCTTTCATCATAACTAGATGTCGAAGTTGATGGGCTTAGAAGTGGACTGTGGGGTCGTTGAACTGCTGTAAATGCTGATGACTGTCCGATTCTCGCTGAACTTTCCGGAGCGGGTGGAAAGAAAGGAAAATTAGCAGAAATTCCGGCTGATTGTGGAACCAGTAGGGCTAATTCTCCAGTTGGTAGGCGACTTGGTATGAGCTGAACACCACTTGGAATTTGTATTCTTGCACTGCCGTTGTTGTTTTCATCTCCGTTTTGGAAGTCGTTTTGGAAACCGACTTTGACTTCAGGATAAAGTCGTTCTGGCATGTATGGCACGTAGTGGCTGTAGAAGGGAGCAACCTGTTGAAGGTGGCTTACACAGTTGTTGAGGTGAGAGACCAGACGTTGCTTGACAACTGGTTCAACGTTCTCCAGATGACTCACGTATCGTGACACCTCGGTCGCACACTCGGAAAACCCTGATCGAAACTTGGTCAGCACTGCCGGGTCAGTTGCGACAGCGGTACTCAGTTGCTGTCGCTGTACGGTCTGCAAATGTTTCACTGTCATTTCGAGGATGTCTGCTTTTTCGAGCTTCGAGTGTCTGCTTGGCTGTAACAGAAAGAAAATTTATTGTTAATATCGAATTTATTTACTGTTAGTAATAATAATTGTTAGGATACATTTAAATTTTGATCCTCTGAAAGTTGATACCAACAAAGTAATGATTGAATGTGAGAGTAATTGTTTGAATATTATTTAAGGGATAATTAAAATTGATTAAACCCTATAATCTGATGAAATCATTTTGTTTTATTTTTCTTATAGTATTTAACACCCTCAGGAAATCGAAGCAGGGGAAGGTTTATGTTTCTCAATTGACCCTACTTTAGTGGTAAGAGGATAACTGTATCTCCGGTCGGTATGAAAGAGGTGCTGCCTTATCCACAAAGGATTATTAAAAAAATGTCTAGTCATGTACCTTAAGGGTCTTGGCTTGATCGATAATTTTTTACTTCGGATAGGTACCCATTACGAAAGGTAGAAATCTGTCTTGATAACAATCGAGATGCATAAATTTTCTCACAATAAATATTATCAACCTATCATACTTATTTTCAAATTGAAAGCTTTACGGAAGATTTCAAAAAACGTTAACATAATTTCGTGCCAGAAGAAGTTCTGAATAAACAAACTAGCATCTTTTTGATGTTAATTTTTTTATCTTTTAAAATTTCACTTGCAGGGCTCCAATTGTGGGACTATCTCGACTTTTTGAAAAAATGCGACCAATTGACTTTCTGTCGTTCTTTTAAAGAAGTTTGATATGCTTAGTTTCAATTTTTATGAAAATTTAACCTTTTAAATTAAAATTCATAACTTTCCGCCTCTTTTTAAAAATAATCTTACATTTTTCCTTCTTCTCAAGAAACTTCTCCTTTTGCGTTTTTTCACTTAAATGTGAATTAAATTGTTAGGACCGAATAAGAATTAATTTATTTGATTGAACGTGTCTCTTTTGATTAAAATTCAAACTTTTGATAAAAATTCAATTTCTCGGGCTGATAACTCAATTGTCCTCTAAAAAATTGGCAAGTTTGGCTGTAAAGTTTGAAACATTGAAATATTGTATATCCAGATTCAGAATCCTTCAAACTGAATGGCTGTTGTTAAAAATGGTTTAATTATCCAAATTAAAGAAAATAGATGGGCAACCTGAAAATTATAAATTGGCATGGCCCACAAATTGGAACAGCAAGGCTGTGCTGCGAATTGCGAAGGAAAGTGTAATTTTCGGTTCGAATCTATATTTTTTGTCCCCAAACAAATAAATTCAATATTTCAGTCATTCAGTGTCTGCTGCAGCTTTGTTTAATTATTTTTCGAAACTAGATGTGACTTTTTTAGAAATTCCATTCGACTGTTTTTGCAAATTTATGCGACTAATGCGACTTTTTTCACCATGGATCCTATACTTTAACTATTGTATCAAAAAGGTGTACATTGTATTTTCAGCAATTGAGAAGGTTGATGATGCAAGAATTCGAGAGGAATGGGAAGCGAATTTGAAAGGAACCGCTCGACCTGATTGAAATAAGTTTCGTCGTGGGAATTGGAAACCCGTTACGTGTTGTATCGGATCCTCGGCGTGTAGAATCGGTTTTTCGGATTCTTCCAGAAAACTGGTCCTTTTTCGAAAACCATGCGAGATTCCAAAACCCCTTTGCATCCCTTTAACCACCAATAACTCTGAATGGTGATTCAGTGCCCCCAAGATCCTATTGTGTCTTGGCTATCCTCGAGATTTGTATCCTCGAAAAGCTTAGCATTCGCATTTTTATGTTGAGCTCTCAGCCACCTTCACAATGGGCGTGGGAGTCGACGCATGGCTCGGTTACACATCGCATTTTATCATAAAGAGTTGGTTCTCCGTGGGAATCCCATTCAAGGCGGGAGTCACGAAACCATCGACTTCGTTTTGACAAAACTGGACTTTGTCATTCATCAAAATTGGAGTAAGAATCCACCGGCTCAGAAAACCGGGAAAATGAAAGTGAATTAATTTCTTGGCTGGGTATTTATAAATTATTAGAAGAAAAATCTATCGAATCACTTTAAATTTAAAAATTTTCGTATCACATGATATAATGCAATTTGAAATTGAAAATTTTAGATAAAAAAAGTTTTAAGTTAATCAAGTGTTAATATAAAATAATTTTTGAAAAGGTATTTGATTTTCAAAACTGTAAAAAAAAATATTCTGCCATGTTTAAAAACATTTTTTCATTTTGCAGGATATTAAACAAATTTGTAGAAAAGATCAACTCATGCTAAAGATTTTTTTTTAATGATAGATTTTCTATAATTTTGAATATTGACAAATTTGTTGATACATTCCTGAATTTAGAGAATTAAAAAGGAATTGAAATGTGTGGAAAAGTTTCTATTTGATGCTTAAATCTCGACATTAAAAAAATCTTAAGAAATAACCTCGAATTTTTTTCTTTAAAATAAGTAATCGCTTAATTAGGGATGTCGAGATAATAGACCTTGTTATAACATCCCTATAAGGGAATGAAAAAAAAAAACAATTTTCGACACCCTTTCTGAATCGAGATCATAGACAAGGCACCTGCTAAACTGTGAAACAGGAAAGAGGAGGTAATCCGTCCCTCTATTTTTTATCGATCACAGCATCCAAAAGCTCGAAGAGGATCTTTGAAGATGATACGATCAACAAAAGAGGCTGCAACCTGAGATGAGTTTTTTAATAATTATTTCGAGGCTCCCAGTTCCCACGAACGCGGGAGGCGTTTCGTACGGTAAAGGAGAGAGAAAGAGTGGTGAGAAAATACTGCGAAAGAGGAAGAGGACGAGCGGATGGACATCGGAATGAGCAGGTAGCGGAAGTCATCTGGAAACAGTGCCGAATTCGCTTCAAGAAGACCAGTGTCGTCCCAAAGTCTAATTTTTTATTAATATACATTTCGAAAATCAGGATCGTTTTCCAGCTTTCAAAATAATTCCGAAGCTTTCAAAACTGAACTACAAATTTACGTTTTTTCTGGTCTAGTTACCACTCTCAGAGTATGCAATATTAATTGTAAAATGAATATTCAAAACTCCTTCCATTACAAATTTGATACATTAACTTCATCAAATGTTTTAAATTTGTTCCTTGCTTTAAATTTGAAATAGGTTACTTAACAAATTGAGATAAGTGAGACATCCTTTAACAAATTGATACCACTTTTTGCCAGAGTTCGACCCTGTACCGAATGAACAGGCGAATTGTGAGAGCGTCTTGCCTCGTTATGCCCGTCTGAGAAATCAATCTTGCCTGGATAGTGTTACATGTCGATACAGGATCTCGCGCTATGGGTCGGGCGCTGAGAACGTTTTTGAAAAAGAACGCCATCAAGCTTTTTTTTTATTGAAAGTATAAATTTAACGATCAAGATTCAAATAGGGACAAAAAGATACTATATTTATCAAACTTTTACTGAGCAAGATTCATTTTCAAGCAAAAAATATGAGTTTTCAACCAAATAGATGAGTTTGCAACTATCAATTATAAATTGTCAACAATTTCGTTAAATTTTCGACAAAAAAAAAATATGTCTTTTGAAGAAAATAGTTAATCTTCCCAAAGGTAAATAAATTTAAGAAAATAGTTGAATTTTAAACTCAATTGATGAATCTTAGAAAAAAAAACAGAATAGATTTTGAGCAAAAAATCTCAAAATTTAACGTAAAAAGATCTTAATTTTGAATAAAAGAAGTTGAATTCAACCAAATAGTTAAATTTTCTACCAAAATATTAAAATTTTTATCCAAAAAGGCCAACTTTAAGCAAAACTTCTAAATCTAAATTTGTAACCAAAAAAAGCCATTTGGAAGCAAATAGTTCTATTTTAAACTAATAACAACGAAATTTCATTCGCAACTGGATTAGTTGAATTTATAGTTTAGAAAATTCATTTTCGATTATAAAAATAATTTAAAAATTATTAAAACAAATAATTTAAATTAGATTTTCTTATTGGGTGTTATAGTTCAAATTTCAGCGAAAAAAAATAAAAAGGGAAAGTTTCTTAAAAACAGGTTAAAAAGAGGACTGCTATTTTTTTTTAAACGAGTGAAAAAAGAGAATAAGGTAAAGAGTGTTAAGTCATTGTAGTGCCAAATTGCCCCCCCCCCCCCGCCGACAGTGTGACGTAATTTTTGAACGATCCTAACAACTTCTTTTATTCCTCATATAATCGCCGACAATTGTTTCATTGCGAGAGTTCACCACCGCTCTGACGCCTCGAAGCAGAAATTATTGAATTAAAATTGAACATTTAAAATACATTAGGTATGCATATGCCGGAAGTCAATCGATATCAAGTTAAGAATCAATATCTAGACAGGAAATCGAATAACGATAAGCAGTAATTAAATCGGTAGATGCACCTGAAATTTCTCGGGCACCCTTTTTTTTCGTACGCTTGAGTGCTATTGTACACTCGCGTGGGACAGTGTTTCAATAGTGTGTGTGAGTGCGTTTATGGGTAGGTGTGTATATATGTTGTGTAGCGCGTGTACGATGAACGGGTCTCTTGCCGACCGTTCCCACGCCGAGGCATCTAAAACACTAAAACAAAACCTGACCCTACCCCCACCACAACCCTAAAACAAATGCCATCAGACAGGATGAGAGAGACCCCCCCTCGACAACCTGATCAAACATGCACGATATTATGCCTTTCTATACAGGCGTGAGTTCGACACGATCCGACACTAATTTTTCTAATCAGAGAAATACTCCCGAACTTTAAAACTTTCTGTTGGTTCAAAATTTTATACTTTTTTTTTTCTCTATTCACATTAAAAGGTCGAAACATCAGTTGGCAGTTCAGAAGGAAGATTATTAATAACACAGAATGACATTTGAAATTTTTAAGCGTTTATAAATTAGAATAACAGTACCTGCAAATTGAATGTACCTTTTCAATTTGCGAAAGCAGGTGCAATCATTTTCATGCATATTTGTAATTTGTAAATATTGAGACTCACAAAAAATATGCGTTTTTTATTGTTCAGAAAAGCATTCCCTACAACTCTGTGGTTTTTAATTTTTAGAATAAGTAAGTAACCCTTGAATATTTTTATTTAGTTCAAAAAATTGTTTCAATGATGTTAGCAATAGAAAAATATAGTTTTAAAATATGCCAGAATTTATTAGAATTCAAGCATTTTTCAAAAAGTGGTAAAAAGCTATATTAAGCAAAAATGCAATTGCAAAAAGCATCGGTGAAGTAAATATTGTTTGTGAATTTCAAAACTGTTTTAGATTTTTGTCACAACTACCTTTAAATAGCTACAACTCAGATATTGATTTCCTTAAAGCCAGCCAAAGTGTTTCTCAATTAATGACATTGGTTTTTAAATCATATCTCGATAATATATGTAGAACTTTATACAAATATTTAGGAAGTATAAAAACTACAGAATTGTATGTATCACAGTACAAAAGAATAAAATTTAAGAGAGTCACACTTTGAATTTTTCTGAAATTTAACGTCAATATCTGAATTTCAGAATGTAATCATGCAGTTTCGTAAACCCAAATAAAAATTATTTGAATTCAGATAAGTTTTCTTCTTGGTTTAGGTATATCTCTGAATTCAAAAAATGTATAAATCTATTGTATATCATTTCAAAGTAATGATTGAAATTAATGCACTTTCTCTTGCAACTTCACAAGGCGGGTTTAATTTGCAGATAACGGTCTTGCAACTGATAAAATGTAATGAATGTTGAAACCTCGAGAATTATTTAAATAGCCACAAAGACTAAAGTCAGATATATTCTCAACATTATCCTATTATTTCGAATAGAAAGAGTAAACGCTCATATTTTCCGAATTATTTAAACTTTAGAAACAAAATTTTTTAAGATAGCGAATAAAGTTTTTTACAAATACAAAGTAGAACATAAAATTTAAATAAAAAGTTGTAAAAATATTGAAAATTGATATTATGATCACGTTTGATATGCCTTAAATACTTGATTCAAAAACTATAAAATGACCAGTATATATACAGGTAAAAAATATATAATTATTATCTAGATACAAAATACAATGTTAATAATTTTACTTACGTCTTTTTTCATTGCTTCCAGAATAAGGCTCTTTAGCTCGTCCAGACATTGATTTATCCTCGCACGTCTTCGCTTCTCCATGATTGGCTTGTTGCTCTAAAAGTAATAAAAACATTATTGATAAGTAAACAGGCTTAAGTGCATGTGATGCCATATGAGAGATATTTTGTTATACTGATATGGCTCATGCAGTAAGTATATAATCCACACAAACTTTTTTCGATACTTTTTGTTTTCGTGAAGCATGAAATACAATAATTGATTTATTGCTGAAAATTTAAATATTTATGACCCTAGTTAATTTAGTTTCTATTGCAGTTAAATATTCATTGCGATACCACAATCTATTATTACTTCCATGAATTATACAAACAACACTTTTTAGGGCATTTAACATTTCTCATTACGAAACCTTTTTGAGAATAAATGATCCTAAAATGATTTGGTTGAATCAACAACATTTTTATTATTTAAACCATGCAATATGGTTATTATATGGCTAACAAAATATTTGGTTGATCCAGCTACATTTTTGAGTTGTTTTAACCAAATATTTTTGTAGATGGAGTTATCAGAGTGTTTCATAAAAAAAAATGTTTTTGGGTCATTCAAAAATGTTGTCTGATTAACTAAAATTTGTTTGATTTAACCAAATTTTTACGTACGTCCAAGAAAACAGTTTTTTTAAATTAAATTCATTCAACGACCACGCGATATTTTGCTACGTTGTTAACTCAATTGTTACATGTTTTGGTCTGGCTCTTGCAGTCACGTGTGCAAGCATTCCCGCGTGACTAGATGCGTACACGAACATTTCTTAAATACGTTCCATTTACGTTTCTTTTGCTCTGATTCTTGATTTTTCATTACGATTTTCAATTTAATTATGCACAGAAGAAAAAAGTTTTGTATTTTTAACAGAGAAACGGAAATTAGTTAAAACCTTATTAATTAAACCCTGATTTAATATTGTAAAAAGTTGGCCTGACAAACTTGAATCCCTAGTTTTGCATATGTGCCAATTGGAAACAAAATTGATAAAAACTTATTTAAGAAATCTATAAAAAACTGCCAAAAATTTGTAATGAAATCTATATATTAATGTTATTGAATCGCATCAGTTGAAATTAATTATTCCTTATTATTTACCCTTCTCAATTCTGCCTTCGACATCCCGGACTGGGACTGGGGTTCAAATTCGTCGTCACTTCCAGACATCTTGTAGTTGAAATAATCCACCATTTAGCACAAATTTGCAATCACAATTTTTCTCCTTCAACTTAAAACACTTTCATAGAAAGAAATTCACGTGCTTCATCGACAATATTGTTCGATGACTCACAAACAGTTTTTTGAAAATTAATTTGTCTTTGTTAACAATAAAGTTCAACAAGAACAAAACACAAGCACAATCCTTCCAATAAGGCACAATTTTCACAGTACTTTTGATGTAACACTTTAACAACAACAAATATATTCTGTTGAAAATATATTTTTGTTAAAATCCAGTGGTTTTTGTTGCTTTTTTAGCTGCGGGGTCTTCAGGGTAGTAGCAAATAGTATCCCTCGGGTCCGAAGACACCGTGGACGGAGTTTGAAGGGTAACTGTTTGACGTTTTCGAATTCTGTGGCGGCATGCCGATGCACTCCTGAGTCTAGTTGGGGGGTATAGGGACAGGAGTGGGGGAGTCCTGAGCCAGACCTTCGAGAGAGGGGGTCCCTCTTAGGCCTCCTGAGACCAGACCTGTTGATGTGTGGGAATTCACGCCACTCGACGCCGGGATACTTACTTACCCCGTATTGGCTTAGCCATCCCGAAATTTGACGTCTGGTGGGAAAAAACATCCCGGCTGACGAATAGGTCCTTCCGAAGAGCTATTCGAGACGGAACTATGATTAGCAATTTTAATTTTAGGGTGAATAGTACTCTACATAAACTTTAGTATTAATAATATCTTTTGAAATTTTTTATCTTCCTAGTTTCTTTTTAATAAATACCATTTTTGTCATTATTTTCGTTTTGTGGATACAAATATATAATTAAACAAAATATATTCTTTTGAAATTTTTTATCTTCCTAGTTTCTTTTTAATAAATACCATTTTTATCATTATTTTCTTTTTGTGGGTACAAATATACAATTATTGAACATATTCTGCAGCTTGAAAATTAATTGTTTGATATGCTCAAAATTACTCAATCACTTCAAGATTCTTTGAATGTTTATTTTTTGTAGAATTTTGATATGTTTCCTTCTATTTTAGAGACAACATCCTGGAAAAAATTGTATACTTGTTTTCTTTTATAAAGTTACCTTGTGATTTGTCTATGATTTATATTTAAAATTATCGTGTGATTTAAATTTAAATTGAAAATATAATAGCTATACAAAAAAAGATGGGATCCTTTTCAGTCTGATATTGGCCATTATTTGAGACGCAGTATTTTTTAGTAAAAAAAAGACCGATATTGAATATTGATATTTTTAATAGAATAATTCTTTTTTTTCACCTGTGTTCAAGAAACTTCCCCTTTTTCCCATTTGTATTATTTTTTTGGCTTAAATGGAAACTAAATTATTAGATTGAACATTAATAAAATATTTTAATTGTTGATCTTAGGTTTATTGACCAGGGAATATTTTATTATTAATTTTATTTGTTAATTTTGTTTGTCTACTGGTCTATATCAATATTAAAGGTCCTGCGGGTTCAGATCCCAGCGGAGATAGAGACATTTTTTATACAATCTTAAGATTTATCAATATTTTAATAATATTGATATAGACCAGTAGAAAAACAAAATTAACATCTAAAATTAATAAAATATTTTTGGTTCACAGTTTATCTCTATTGGTTAAAAATTCTACTATTTTGTCGCAAACGTAATTCTAATTATATTGCTAGAAATTGAACTATTTTGTTAAAAATGAATTTTTTTATTAAAAATTCAACCTCGTATTGTAAAAACCCTCCTTTATAGCTCTCAAATTCAACTACTTTTTTAAAATGAAGTTTTTTGATGAAAATTTAACTATGTGGTTAAAACTTAATTTTTTAATGAAAATTCATCTATCTTTTGAAAAAATCGTTATTTTATATTTGAATATTCAACTAATTTATTGGAAATTCAGTTGTTTTTTTTTTGCTTTAACGTTCATATCTTTGACTAAAAAATTATAATTCTTAATTGAAAATTAACATTTTTGTTACAAATTCCTCTTTTCGGGTTTCAAAATCAACTGCTTTATAAAACATTCGGATTTAACTACTAACAATTTTGTGGAAATGTATCGCTTTGGGTTAAGTTTAACGGCTTTGGATTTAAAATTGAAGTCTTTTTTGGTTGATATATTAACTAAAATATAGTTTTTGTTGAAAGGATTTATCTTTTATGTTAGTCATTTAATTTTCTTGTTGAAGAGTCTGCACTTCCGGTAGAAATTTTATCGCTTTGGTAAAAAATGCAACAGCTTAAATAAAAATTAATCTGCTCTTTTTTGAGGATTTAACTATTTGGTTGAAAATTCATCTTTCGTTTGAAAATTATTTTTTGAAAATGAACTTTTTTGGTTGTAAACTCATTTTTGCGGGACAAAAATATAACTATTTTGTAAAAATTCGTCTTTTTCGCTTGAAGTTTCAACAGTTTGGAAGAATTGAGGAGCCATTTCAGTAAAAAAAATTATTTTTTTGGTCAAAAATGTAATTGTTTAACTAGAAGTCAATTGCTTTGGTGGAGGATTGAGCTTTTTTGTTAATAATTCATCTTTTTTATTTGAAAATTCTCTTTTATGGATTGAAAATTGAACTGTCTTATAGAAAATTCGTCTTTTTCACTTGAAATTTCTAAAGAGCTAGATAGAAAATCCAAAAATTGAGGTAAAAAGTCATCTGACTGTTATTTGGTTAAAAACTAATCTGTTTTGGCTAAAGATTCAAATAATTTGTAAAAATTAATTTTTTTGTTTGAAAATTGATGTTTTCTTGAAAATTCTTATTTTTAAGGTTGATTGTTTTACCTAAAAGTTTAACAATTTGGTTGAAAATCTACATTTTTCGGATAAATTCAAATGTTTTTCATTGAAAAATAAAATCTTTTTTGGTTGAAAAATTAACATTAATTTTATTTAAAATAATTGATTCCCTGTTCTTCTAAATAATCACCCTATTTTCCCTATTTTGAAAGCAATTGGGACTGTGAAATCTGTCTAAATTTAAAATATAAAAATATTCTGACCTGGGGAACTCTTTGATCTTTCTTCCATGAATACCATGAAAAATAATTGGAAATTATTTCTTTGGTAAGAATTTAAGAAGTAAAAAGTTAACCTTGAAAAAAAAACGCAGAAAAAGTAAGCCCAGCTAGCTTTTTTATGTAGGAAGTAGAAATTCCAAGCAGGAAGTAAAAGGTTTTTTATTTACTTTTGATAATTATGTGTCAATTAGAAAAGTAATATAAAAAAGTGTTGGATTTTCTTGAAATGCTTTTGAGCGGTATTTTGTTAAATTGAAAAGAAAAAAAATTAGTTCCGGTGGCAGAGGGTACAGGCATGTGAAGGCATGCGACAGACGAGCGTAAGAAAAGAGGGAAAAAAGTACAGGGCAAGGACGCGTGTGAGTAAGATACGTGTGCAATGTGCATACGTCATAAGTGTGGCTGGCGTGCGCAATGCAATCCAATGTGGTGTGTGCATGCCTATAGAGGTATATGGGGTTCTCCATGGGAATTCAAATGAACAAAACGTCGTTTTTTCCAAGTGAGTTTCTCCATTCACTCATTATGTTTTTATAAAAATACTTTAAATTGGTTTCAATTGAATAGAATTGAAATTTTTAATAAAACTGACAACATCATTCGCGCAGTACGCGCGCGTGCACTTTTTCGATTTAAGGGGACGAACCATTTTTAATACGAAATACAAATTTACAATAACTCTTTATTTATGAAAAGTTTTGAAACCCCTAAATTCGAGCTGAAATTGGATTCTGAGATCTATAAGAAAAAAAAGCATTTATATAATTTTCTTCCTAAAATCTTAGGATCTAGAAAACTTTAGCGAAAATTGTTGGGTTTTATAGGATTTTACAAAATATTAGAAAAAATTCGAGTCACTAAAAAAAATATTAAAGACTTTTAGAAGTATGGAAGAAACTAACAAATATTTCATAAATTTGCACAAATCTTTCCAAGTTTTAAAATGTTTTTCATCTCTTCAAAACATCTTCAAATCTAAATGCCTTTTAAAGTGACTAAAATGTTCTTAAAATTTTGAAAATTAATTAAAATTAAAAAAATGCATTAAAATCTTTCACACTTTTTTCCTCATTTTTAGCATTTTTTGAAAGGTTTTTAATTGTTCTTTAAAAACTTGATTCTTTAAAACAAAAACTTTTTGAAATTTCGGCACGAATTTTAAGAAAAAAAATTCATTCTTTTGAAATCTTTCGAAATTCTTTTAATGATGCGAAAAAATTGATCTTTTCAAATTAAAAATTATTTTTGAATCTTTTTAAATCTTCCAAATATTCCAATTCACTGGAATAAAAAAATGTATTCTGGCCTAACTGAAAAAGTTTTCTTTAAAATATTCTACGCTCTTAAGATATTTGAATAATTCATCTCAAATTCTTTGAATACCTTGTTTAATTTACTCTTAAATCGTTTACATTTCTTATTGATCATTTGGCAGATCTTTTGAATTATTTTTTTTTGAAATGATTTTAAATATTCGCTTAAAATGAATGTTTATTAAGTCAAAAATCATTTTGATTCATCCTAGGAACCTAAAGAAATTTTTTTCATTTTATTGTAACCTTTACTTGAAATTCTTGCAAGTTATAATTATTTATATGAGTAATTCAAACTTTCTAAATATCTCTTGAACTTACTCGAATTTTTTGTAAAATCTTGTGATGTAGCAAAATTTCGAAATTTTGCTCTAAATTTCTAACATTATTTTTCACAATTTTAGGAAATAATTTAAAAGGGTTTGAAAATTTTTTCAGTTTTTTTCTTAGAATTGATGAAAAAAGATCAATTTGAATTTCCCCATGAATCTTAAGAACATTTTTAAAACTTCTTAATTTTCATACAAAATTATCTGAAGTTAAAATTTTTTTAATTAAAAAAACTTAATTTAATAATTATTTTTAAAAAATTTTAAACTTAAAAATATGTTTTAAAGTTATCTGAATCATTTATAAATTTTTGAAATATTGTAAAGTTAAAAACCTTTTCTTTAAAATTTTCGATATTCTGTTTTGAAATTCTAAGGAAGTCAGTTGAAATGTTTCGAAATCTTTTCCAATTATCTGTTTACAATAATTCTTTAAAATAAAAAAATATTTGAAATTTTCCCAGGAATCTTAAATTTTTTGTTTGCTTCTCTTCATATCCCTAAAAATTCAGTTTTCCTAAAAACTTGTAAAATTTTAATAATGTATCAAAAGTTTACTTTAAAATCTTCCAGCAGGTTGTTTTTCGTCATATTTTTCAATCTTTAAAACTTCAAATTAATCTATTAAAATAAAACCTAAAACATTAAAAATGTCCCCTTCAATCTCAAATTATAATATTCACTCATTGTCATAACCAATCAAGTTTTCAACAATAATGTGTCCGATATTTTTGAGATATTTTGTAAGATCACTTTTTTTCGAATACCGATCTCTTTCGCAGATATATTTCTCATTGAACAATACCGAACAGAAACCCAATAAAAAAATGAGGCTACGAGTCAACACTTGGAAATAAATTTTTAAAAATTTATGTTTCTAATTACCTGTTTTTCCGAACTGAACCAGGAAATCATAAAATAAATTCCCGTTCGTTGGCGCAAAAATTGCTCAAAACTGTTTTCTGATTGGTGATTGACGTTCGGCACGCTTACGCTTTAACATTTATACTTTTACGGGCACCTATTTCAAACGAAAGCTTATAAAACAATAAAAAAGAACGAAGATCGTAATAATAATATAGATGTGCAAGGACCCGGGAAGAAGCACGAGCAGCTCAATAAAATTTGCTGGGGAGGTAACGTTCATATTGTATTCGGTTTGACAATCTCAAAATCAGTTACTACAGTCCGTTTCACGGGGCAATGACGGCCGCAATAAACGGATAAAGTTTTACGATGACCGATTATTGCAGAGGAAAACTTTTACTTTTGGGATGAACCGAGGCCTTCGCCTGCCTCGTGTCTTCTTCTATTCCTTTCGGCAAGGTTTGATTTATATCACTCTACAGTCTACACATAAACCTAAGGTCAGGATTACGTTAAAGACGTTGGTCTTCGCAAATCATCAAACAAACCGAAGGGATTATATACATACTAAGCCCCAAAAGAGCCTAAAATGTACCATTTTGAGCCACAAGTCGATAAAAGTGATACACAATTCAGAAAAAGTTACATTGAAAATTAAAACTACATAGCAACATACATATTTCTTATATTAAAAATCAAATAAAAATGTATGTCAATTAAATTAAGTTTCAGCCCCTATCCTTGGTTGAAAAGTCTTATAATATTGAATGCAAAATTACCAAATTTACAAACAAACATAACATTTTTTGGGAAAAGATACATTATAATGGAATTTAGGTTAATTAAATTATAAAATCCGGTGACCTCATCTAACAAGTCAATAATTTATTTCTTGGTCCTATAGTCAAGCATAACATCAAAAAGATGAATCTGTTATAATCAGCGATTGGCGAGTTCCTTTTAAAAAGAAACTATAGTAAGAAAATGTATCGTTTTGTTTAAAAATGCAACTATTTCTTACGTATACTTACACATACTGAGAAAAATAATTAACGCTTATTTCTATCTGTATTTTTTTATCAAATCAATTTTTAGTGACTTTTTTAATATAAAGTTACCAGCTACTTTCCAAGAAGAAAATGTATATCACTTTAGTCCCCTTTTTTAATAAATTGAAACAGGGAACCCAATGATTTCTGAATTTCATTAAATTTTTTTGAACTTTTTGAAAATATCCTGACATCCACTGAATTCAATGGATATTTTTGAATTCAAACTATTATGTGAATTCCCTTAAATTATTCTAAATACACTCCATTTCTACTTATATGAATGAAAAATTTTGGATTTGTTTCAATTAATTTTAATTGAGTTGTACTGTACCCGAACTTCTTATTGATTTATCTTGAATTCTTTTGAATTTTTTGAACTTCCCTTTATTTTTTTGTATCCTGAACTTTTTATTTACTTGAGTTCTTCTGAATTCATCTTTTTCTACTCACTGCAATGGACTTCTTCTAGTTGCTTTAAATTGACCATGAAGTCTTTTGAACCCTCCTTTGAATTTTCAGGTATTTTATCAAAATCTTTTAAATTTCCTTGAATTTAGCTGAATTAAGTCTAAATTTAATGAACGTTTAAAATAATTTATAATTGTTTTAAATTCACTTAATTTTTTCCAATTCACTTGAATTTTTATGAATGTAACCGAATTTTTGCGTTTACGTTTTAATTCCTTTAAATTCACTCGAATTTTATTTGAAATTTATTGACTTGGTTTTTTTCTGTAATTTATCCTGAAGTTTTTTTAATTCTTAAGGATTTTTTATAAATTTCATAGAAGTTTTTTTACGAATTCCTTTGAATTAAAATGAATTGTAGTTATATTATTAATGCACATCAGTCACTTTTGGTCAATTATAATCACTTTTAAGTTAGAAATTAATACTTTTTCCATTTTTTAAGTAAATTAGAGCGTGGCAGCCCTATATGCTCCTTGTCAAAAAAATGGTTTGCAAGCTTTGTCGTTCAATCTGCCCCTTCCCGAATTTAATATACACTGGAACCTCGATTTCCGTAAATTGGATTTGTGCGTTGCGAACAGCCCCGTGCATCGCCCCCATTTTTCTGTTCTGAGGTTTCTGTTAGTAAACATTGCAGAGCTTACAAAATTAGGTAAAAAACTATTAGTTTGTGATAAATTCACAAAAAATATGTGGAAAAATATAGCCTAGTGCACCTTTTAGTTTTTACATTCTCATCTAGAGAAGGTATTAGATTTGTGTCAAATTTGACCCCCCCCCCTCCTCCGTTTTTGTCAAATGTCCACGTTTTGAGACCCCCTGAACCCGAAAAACAGGTTTTTACGAATGTGTCTGTATGTCTGTATGTATGTATGTATGTATGTATGTATGTATGTATGTATGTATGTATGTATGTATGTATGTATGTATGTCTGTCTGTGAGCACGATAACTTTAGAAAAAACCAACAGATTGGATTGGCCCTTGATATACTCTTTTATTGTCTTAAATTGAGGGTCAAGTTCGTTAGCCAGCCATTTTGGATACAAATTCAAAAAGTGAGCACATTTTGAAAATTTTTAAGACCACTTTTTTCAAGATTTGAAAATTTTATGTACAGTTATTTGTAGTACTCGAAAAGACTTACAATTTATCACAATGACTTTTTTCGATAAAAAAAAATTACCGGAGTTATAGCAGTTTCAAAATCCAAAAAAAAAAAAAACGAAAATGAGCATTTTATAAAACAACGCACGATATCAAACAAATTCATGAAGGAAAAAAACGTTGGTTTTTGAAAGCCCTACAAGATTATGATAATAACTTTTTAAACTTCTTAGAAAAATCGAAAATTCAAATTTTGATCGCAGAAAAAATAATAAAAAATAAAATATTCCATTTTGCGGTCAAACTATG